>ATSW01012589.1:0-15129 GCA_000444245.1 Botryllus schlosseri | reverse complement strand
GAGGACAAAATCTCAAAAAAGAGGACAAAAGGGCGTCCTCCGAGGACACTTTCAAAAAAGTCAAAAAAGAGGACAAATCCTCTTAAAAGAGGACGTATGGTAAGCCTACTATATAGTGAATGATGACTGCAAACCTGGTCAATGGTCACGCAGAGCAATATGGTTTGTTGAAATGTACCGCACATTTTGTCCTGTTTTGAGATGACTGACATGACTCTTGGGTATTATGAACTAGAAATATGCTGAGGCGTTTGAAACAGACGATTAAAATATAGCCAACAAAAATATATGGAATATATGGATATTCTGGTTAAATTCAACAACCTCAGGAATTAAAATCAGATTGAGCGACTTTTTCTAGCGATTTTGTTTCAAGATTTAGCGACATCTAGCGATTTTCGACGCCAGTTTTAGCGACTTTTGTCCAGCCGGAGTTGGCAACACTCGGAACAGCAGCTCAGTGGTTAGAACGCGAACAGAGAACAACCGTGTCATTCATTGCTGTTTGCCGTAAATGCCAGACATGATAGTTTGACAGTCGTCGTCAGCATTTAGCATATAACAAAAAGCCGTGTGTCAACTCGCTTATGGTCATGAAGGACGAAACAGTACCGAGAGCGACTACTTCGCTACAGCAACCCGACGACCTCGACGCCTTGATTGACATGGCGATGAAACTTGCCATGAATAGTGAGCAAGACGCGGGAGAGCCAAGCGTAGTTTATGCAGAAGAAATAACTAATAATGATGATGTTTCTGAAACGATACGGTCGACCCAGGCTTACGAAGGCGGAGATCGATGTAGGCCCAATGATGCTGTCCCGCCGTTGATGGCGGCTGCATGTGGCTTTCCCCCAAGTGACGACCAACGTATGGTTCATCAACAACAACATCATGGTGCGTTTTTTAGCGTATATCCCACCATATCTCCTGGATTACCTTGTGGAGCTCCAGATATAATGCCTTTTGCTCAAGAAAAATATCCTTCATATGCAAATAAACACGATGAACAGGTCGAAAAATCGAATGATACTTTATCTGCTTTTATTACTTATATCAAATATAACAATGATAGCGCCGTTATATCGGATGTATACAACATTGTGTCTTCTCTGCGAGATAACGGAATTTTGGTTCATGTTGATTACAATGAAGAATCAATGCGGGGAGTTAACATGAACATGTGGTTGGATGATAACATTGAAAATAGCACTGTCGTGATAGTCTGTGTTGATCCCAAGTTTAAAACTGCCTTGAGATCCTCTGATCCTAATTCGGACGTGGATGAAAATTGTAACGCCGAGTGTCTTTATGTTATGGAAAACCTGCTGACCAAGCACCGAAACGACGGGTGTCGCAACTACAATGTTCTTCCTGTGCTTATTGCGGGTGCGAAACATTCGCATTTGCCTACTTGGTTGCAGAATACAAATGTCTACCGATGGCCCAAAACGGAAGAAAATCTGATTCAGCGAATTTTAGGATTGAGAGTGACTCATTAAGTTTGGTATTCCTCCATCAGCGGTGGTTATTTGTTGAATGTTTTGTAAATTGACAGCCGTTCGTAGACTGCCCTGCCCAGGTTTGTTGACTTTTTATATTGACCGCCCACAATCACTTATTTGTTTACGCTCCTTTTCTCTGTCTTACCTCGACCTTGTTCATTTCAAAGCGATAATGTGCTACGTAGGCAGACGTGGACAACTAAATAATCTTATTTGCTTAATGTTTCTTTTTCTCCAATTCCAATCTAATTTTTGAAATATTTCTATGCTCTAATTTCAACTCCAATTTGATTTCTGGTTTTCCTGAAAATGATACAGGAGTAGCCTACTTTACATTCTGAAACGACCCAAGCTTGCCGTACAGACATTCCCTTTCTCTCCTGCTTATGAAAATGACCACTTGAGTTTATATGAACTGAACTTGATCAAATTTCCAAGATTTCGCGAATTAAGCAATTCTAATCCAGTTGGAGTTGAACCTGTGTAGCTATATTTCTAATACTAATCTAACTTGAAATAGTCGAAAATTCTCTATCAGCTATCTTTGTGTTATGGCATAAACAAGCACTTTATTTTATCACAATGTTATAAATATGAGAATACCTTTGACTGAGCAGTAGGCGTACAATGCTTGAATACGATAGGCTATGACTACTTTACCATGTTTCTTTCATGAAAAATGAAATCTCATACAGGAAACCTTTTGGGGAATACGTGTATCAGCCTTAATGAAATTGTTAAACATATACGGAATAGAATATGTAGGCCTATATGTTTTAATAGTTTTGTAAGGTGTATGCTTGGAATTTTATGGTTGCTAGACATGGCTTTATGTTTTTCTTCATGAACTGAATCGTTTGTTATATTCTGTGTAATATTCTACTGTGTTTTGTTCTCACTTCTTTCAATGTGTTCTGTCTTCTATGTAAAAGCAAGTATGCCGAGTGTGACTCCTCCTTTTTTGGCTCTGCTGACTACACTTTAATTTAGGCATTTCCATATGCTGTAATAGCTTGGAATTTGAGCCCATAAACCTCGCTATCAGTATCAAGCTATTTTTAAAAGTATACAGCTGCGGTTGGTGTACGTGGAAGTTGAGTTATTTGCACCAACAGCTGCGATTTTATTGTCTTCCATACCTGGATTGGCCAAGGTCGATGGTACCTATTCTTTTAAATACGGTAGAGTCTTTGGGTATCAGTACGAAAAAAAATTCATTCATATACCAATTATACCATATGAACGTTTATGGAATTGCGATCATCTGACCTGGCCCTTATATATTTTACATTCTTTAAAAGCAGTATGTGCTAAATTGGAATTTTAGCAAGCTTTATCTTGTCTGTGTCAGCTACGAAGTTTCTTGTGTTTCTTATTTTATGCTGAAAGAAACATTTTACGCTCTTACTGATCACTACTGTAAAAAATGAACATTTAAATTCAGTTCTCGCAACTTTTATAATGTTGTCAACAAAACATATGAGTAGGTGCTAATTCGATTTGGATTGTATTCACAAATCTCGATACATAGCAGCAAATTTTCTATGATCCGCTGTCATATTTTCAAGTTCTATGTGTATATCTTCAATGCGTTCGTTCCTATTCGCAGAAGCTTGGAAAATATTAGCTTTAAATGTAGCCGCCGTACTATCGCTGGTGATATCTTCCGCAAAAAAGCAATGGCTAATTTAGCGACTTCGCTTTCCATCGTGAAAGAACTGCACCGTCTCGCTAGAATTCCCAGTAATCGACAGTACATGCTACGTAACGATGTCAACTCCTTGTTGATATTTGTGGACCCCGATGAACAGCACCCGTCTGTAATCGTAGAAGCGCTAAAAGCTTTGCGTTGTCTGGCGCAGGAAGCCGTCAGTAGCGAGAGTCTATTGTCTCGCTTTCAAAACACGGTCGGACTTCAGATGCTGTTGCAGAAGATCTCACAACGTGACGGATTCAACGAGGAATGTAAAAAAGCCGCGTCTGAGATCTTGTTTTTGAGCAAATGTAACCCAGCTCCGCAGCATGTAACGAAAGAACAGCAGAGCGCGGGGGTTATAACTCGCGCTGGGATGCGTGCCGCACGCAAAACCAATCCAAAGGAACCGGTTAAATTCCTGGGCGGGAATAAAAAAGCGAAAATAATCCAGCTTCAAATCGAAGGTCTTGACAGTGAGGATAAGAAGCAGGAGTGCATCAACGAACTTCTGAGAGTTACCGGTGTGATTTCGATCACTTTCAACATGGGTGTACAAAGGTGTATGATACGCGCGCGCGCTGACATGCACGCCGAAAGTCTGGTGCACGCCATTCACAACACGCGGAAAATGTCTGCGAAACAAGTGATTAAAAATGAATCCGGGGAAGAAGTGCTTGTTTCGTTTGACGATAAGGAGTTTGCGGATGAGTTACCGCCCTATTTGGATGAAGACGCGGGAGAATCGCCGAATAAAGAGGAGAATAAGCAAAGCGTTGCCAGACCTGGATATACGGAAGCCGTCGGCAGTTTTGCGAAGTCGTGGTTTGGTAGCGTGGTTAACGCTGTAAATAAGAATTTGTACTGGTGAAAACACCGGGGTATGATCTCTAGGGCTGGGCAAACTCGAGTACCCGACTGATGTGAATCTGTGACGAGCATTAAACTTCGAATTGAGCGTTCGTGTACCGAATGTCACTGCGTCATAACAGTAACAAATAACGATTAGAAAGTTTGAATATGTACATTTTTGAGGCCACTGAGAAAAAAAATACCAGTCATACGTCATCAAAATTAATTTTGTCTTTCTTGCCCGCGACTATCCTATTTCATTGTTGTGATCATATCGTCACAGTGGAATTAAGTAGGTTATGTCCATTTTAAATATTTTGAGAAAATTTGTTTTTTTTGTCTTCTTTCGGTCGTTATCTCGACTACGATTACCTTTGAAACAATGAGACAAACGTAACCGTGGCCAAAGATATAGTCGAAAAAGTATACAAACTATTATTAGGCTATCGTTGCTCAAGTCAAAGTGTGAAGAATTTCGGTACTCGAAAATATATGCTCTTGCCTCTTGCTACTCGACTTGAATCATTACAATCGGTATTGGACTCAGATTTGAGCACGCAAATCTCTATGTCCAGCCCTAATCTTCGCACCTTGATGAATACCATCATTTTCTCGTATTCGATCATAAAGACTCGTGTTTGATGCTTTGTGAAAACTGGTAACGGCACGCCAAGATGCTGTGATTCGTGAAGAATTTCTGTCGGAACAATTGTAAATTGGTGCTTTTGTGATATGCATTTTACAGAGACATGTATATACGACATCGCATTTTATCTTTACCTCTGCACAGTGTATGTACAATGTCATGCGAAACTGATAGTGTTCTTAACATGGCACACGGTGAAACATTTCCTTGATACGTAATTTGAAGGTTGAAGATTTGGATTTTTCGGGATGCTGGTTCAGCGTCACTCTGAGAATTTTTGCATTTCAACTCTTTTTCTAATAATCTGCATTTTCCGTGGTCGATTATGAATTTCCTTGAAATTCGGGATGGTATTGTTTGCGAAGTACTGCAATTTCTGGCTGAGAACTTGTTTAAGATTGCACACAGCGGATGTAGAAGTTGGCATCCTAGAAATTATTGCTCCTTGATGGTCTGTGGATATGATAACCTAGTCACCGTAGTGCAAAAATTGGGTTCACAACATGTTTTAAAAGCAAAAGAAGCCATTTTAAGGTGCATCAAAGTTACTACCGGATATTCTTGACGGCTTTAGTGTTGTAAATTCACTTCCGAATTGCTGGAATTCATTAAATTCAGGAAGCGCTGTCTTGGTTTCCGAAACAAAATTGAGATATTGATTTTGTCAGATTGTGTTTGGCGACTTGAAGCAGATGTGGGGACTTATGAATTATTACTTACGCTGGGGCGATCTGTGCAGTCTTGCCATTCTGGTCAAATAAGCCACTACAGCCCAAAACTTGCAAACATTGTCTATGTGCGTAAAGAATGGTACTCGGGATTGCTGGTAACAATTAATTGGTGTCAGCCATGTTGCATTTTATATTGTACCCGATATACCTAATGCATGATCAACTGAATCTCAAGCTTGAAAAGTTTTGCCTTCATACGATAGTTACGCGAGTAAGCTGTATTTTTGTAATTAGTCTGACATGTGACACAAATGCCACCGATCAATGATTTTAATAGTATTCCGAAGGATTATTTATAATCCTTTGAAACTACCTGTTACTGTAATATCTAAAAAAAGGACGATTATCTCTTCTGGATTCAAGGACGGCACAAATTAGACCTATCCTATGTATCAATTCAAGCATAATATGTTAATAATACATCGGATTTCTGCTTAAAGCTGAGCCAATTAGGCTTCGCATGGTACCCTACTTTTTATATGCCCGTTGATTATTGCTGACTGACGAGTCTAGGGATGACACAATTTCGCCATTGATTTTGCTACAGTTCTTGAAATAGCCAGTAATTGGACTGCTGATAACTGCTGTAGCATGCCTCGAGTTATTCGCAATTGATGGCTATGTGTGAATATCATAACAGCATCTATCGATCTAACCGTGATGTCCTTTTCCATTGCTGCAGCTGATATTTCCTGATCGAATTTGCTTTATTTCGGTGTCTTTTTATCTTTTCATGACTGCGAATGGATTTTTGTGTTCTAGATTTCTAGACCAGTGGTGTTACGTAACGAATTCGGTCGGATAGTATTACAGTCGGTGCTGCCAGATGAAGATGTCTGCTGGTGAAACGTATGACAGTTTTGATGAGGAGACGTCGCTGAAAATTGATGAGGGAAAATCAAGGAGTAAAGGTGGGTGATGTTTCAATTCATTTTTACTACATTCTAGTGAGCTGACCAGATTTTGGAAAAAGCAGATTATAATAATTTGGCCTGATAGGGAGGGAATGTAGATGTTGATATGGTACTGCCATTCTTGAACTTGAATCATTACTGAGGCTGGGAAAAATCAGGTTTCTGGTAATTCAACGCTGACTCGAGAATCTAAGTATCACTCGGATTGGAGTACACGGATTGTTACACTCCCAATCCTATTCATTACTGAATATAGACAGGATGAAAACGTAACATAAGGGTTGTAACCAAGTCACAAGGTTCCGAGTCGCGAGTCAATATCACTTTTATAGTTTCGACTCCAGTCTAGTAGAGTCGTTTTCAATTCACCACCCGACTCAAGTCCGAGTTAGTGAGTAGAGGGTCGAGTTCAAGTCATAGTGTTGCGACTCGAGACTTAGTCATGTGTTCACTTTTGAATTCAATCCGGTTCAGCCCATTTCTTCAGCTCTGCTTGAGGGATATAGAATGGCTGGCGTTCATAATATCGTACCTTTCCTCAATCCCCAGTCCTAACAGTTTCTGGCCCTATTTTCCTAGCATCAGGACTGATCGACGAAATACCAATAATGTGGTGACTTTAGTATTCTTCGAAGTCACAATGTCTGTCTTGGCCGCCCTAGTCTCGAGTGACTCGTGCACGAGTCGACTTAATACACAAATTGACTCGACTCGAGTCATTTTACTCATTTGAAAAATGACTCAAGTCATTACGATCCTGTGTTGAAGTTGAGAATATTGCGTCTGCTCATCTCTAGCTCTCCGCTATCTCTGTCTTCATTGAGAATTTTTTGGCTTCGTTGCGTATACTGTTTGGGATTGTTATAATTCTCTGGTAACGCCCTGTCAAAAGACGCACCCTGCTTCTTTGTAGCTGTTCAAGATGAAGATACAGACGACGCCAGTGAGACGGATCGTGCGAAATGCGAAGAGGAAGCTTTGGAAATCAAGGAGCAAATTTACAGGTGAATAGGGATTTGAAACACAAAGCTTTCTGTTAGCCTACCTGTTATAGCCCACACATACTGTCGCTTTTACCTGACCTGTCAAAGCCTACATGCTGTACTGAATTTATCCCACATACAGCCGCCATTTAACCCTGCCCGAGTTTAAGTCATCTTCATTCGTCATCAAGGGTGGGTATGACAATTTAAACACTCAGCTCTGAGTCTAGTATGAACCGTGATCCCATTCGATTAGTAAGAGTAATTTTTTTTATCGAGGAACAAATTTATACACTCTTGGTGCTAGAAGATTTTTTGTAAACATGAAATATAGTTAGTGGAAGCCTGGAAACCTTTGTAGCATCCGAAACATTTGGCGTGAGGCTGTGAATATTGATGGAATCAGCATTTTTGTGACATATTGATTACCGTAGACATTAATTTAAGCCTATGGCTAAATTTGGATCTTTATTTAAAATTCAGACCAAGAGATAGGAATAGATCCGGGATTATCATTTGGACTCGGATTGAACCTGAATCGTTCCTTGATATCGAGTTCTTTTGGACGTTATAAATTAGAAATAGATTCGGGATTATCATTTGGACTCGCGTCTTCAAGCAGGATTTTGCTTTGTAAATATCAAATACACTCGTCACCGCGAGATGAACTCGTGAAGTGCAAAAGAGGTTTCAATGCTACAATTTCTGAGTGCAATGCGACCCTTAGATTGGTTATAATTAGCACAAGTACCATATGTTACAATGAAGCTGAAGCTATGACGGTAGTGCTTGACCCATCACGCTACAACCTACCCAGAGTAACCAGCTAAATTCCTTTTTTTTTCAAAGGAGAATTCAAAGTTTTTTTTTTTCTAATTCAGACTTCCTATGGATCTTGACATGTCACAACACATCTATATTGTGAAGCATAAAAAATTAATTTGATTTTGCACATGTGAGACATGGTTACTGTAATAGAGGGATGAAATGTGCGCCCTGTATCTAATTTCAATTTCTCCCAATCGCGTTGTACTTTGGAATTTACCCGAACGCTAAAACTGCGTGAGAGTTCCTTGTTAAATTTTATAGCAATCCACTGGAATTTAGGAGAAGCACGCTTTGTCTAATATGAAAGTGATGGAGGAGAATTCATCCAGGATTCTGATTTTTTGTTTAGTATCTGTAAATGACAAAGTCTGATTTATTTGTAATTTGTAATGTATGAAATTCGCTGAATCCACTCATGTGTTGTCAAACGAGAATTATTATTTTCAGTAGCCTATCTTTCATCTACGATTAGGGATTACAGGGTCCCCTTGTTAGCTGCAGCTTCAGACTCAAATTTAGACCCAAACATGGGTCGTGACCCGTACTTCAAGAACCCCTGTTCTGATGTATAAATCCAACATTTGGTCACATCGGTAGCTGTTCTCAGTCTTCTCCGCATGACCAATGTCATCAGCTTATACTATGTTGTTCCATGTTAATCTTTCAGTATGACAGATGGCTATCATTATCAAAAGATCGTGCAGAGATTATGATAAATTTAGTTTCCTTTGCCTCGACACAGGGAGAAGTTGGGTCAACTGAAGAAACAACTGACGCAGTTGAATGCCGGAACGTTGCAAGAGTATTCGAAGAGGCTGAAGAAATTGGAGCAGGCTCACAAGGAAAGACAGCGTCAAGCGCAAGTCCATCAAGAGTATCTATTGGCAAAGGTTTGTATCGAATGTGGACAGGGATGCATATCTATATAAGGGATGTAACATGTTGTAGTGTAAATTAATTTCAATATCAATTCTTTAAATTTGTTGATTTAGACACCCTGATGCATAGGCCTACTACAGTAACGAATGTTAACGACATTACTTAAATCAGAAAACCTTTCAAGTCACGTTTGTAGGTCGACCAAGAATACGAGAGCGAAAAGGAAGCCGCGATCTGTGACTTTGAAGAGAAGAAAGTGGAATTGAAGGAAAATCTGATAGCGGAACTTCAGGTGAATATCAAATTTGAAGGAAGCCGAAAGCTGTTCTCCAGGCTTTGTGTTAATATTTCCTGGCTGTGGTTGAAGTGCATCCAAAAGCGACTTTTTGCTTCACGTAATCAAGTGCGCAAAAATTAGTGTCCTCGCCTAATAACTTTTATAAAGCTGATTAATATAAATGAACAAGGACTAATCAAGTACCGTAATTTTCCAAGTATAGTAGGCCTACGCCCCCATGTATAATACGCACCCCTAAAATAATATGCAAATTCTGAGAAAAAGCCTGTACCCATGTATAGTACGCACCGTGTATTTCAGTACATGAATAGTTCCGA
The DNA here is from genome assembly GCA_000444245.1 of Botryllus schlosseri. Taxonomy (NCBI): domain Eukaryota; kingdom Metazoa; phylum Chordata; class Ascidiacea; order Stolidobranchia; family Styelidae; genus Botryllus; species Botryllus schlosseri. Next base: position 5,483 of record ATSW01012589.1, on the reverse strand, counting down.
TTTAGGATGGAATTGTCTTTAAACGATAGTAGATAGCAGCCAAAGCCTGCGAGGCGGGCGGCGCGATAGTTCAGGCTAGCGACACGACATCTTGAGCACAAGACCTATTACAGATGCGATTGCTAATCATTATACAATTTACGGTATTGTCTCTAAACGATAGTAGATATAGCAGCCTAAGCCTGCGAGGCCGGCGGCGAGATAGTTTAGGCCAACGAACCACACGAGGCCTATTACAGATGTGATTGCTCAGGCTAACAGGTATGTCGTGTGCACCAGGTCTGTTGGAGATGCGACTGATTACGCAAGCGATTATATCTTGCGCACATGGCCTCTTGTATATGTAGGCTATATGCGATTGTTCGGTGCTGTTGTTGACTCAATGAATTAGCGAGCGAGTGACCTAATTTCGCTCGCGTACTAATGGCAAACCAACTCAGCAGGAGATCTCGTGCTTGTGCACACGACTCTCGTTAATTGGCACCACGCTTCCTGCTAATTGGTAGCTCGTTACACTATTATACGAATTACTGTGCGCGATGGCTGGTGCGCGATTGGAAACGAACATGAAAATAAAAAAGGAGTGAATTCAAGTTTTTTATCGAGGGAGATTTTTATCAAGGCTTGTTGTACCCATGTATAATACGCACCCCCCTATTTTAGGGCGAAAAATCGTGAAAATTTTGCGCATTTTACATGGAAAATTACGGTAGGCTACTCTAAGTCAAAGTATCAGTAATTTGAATATTAAACTCAGGGTTGTAACCAAGTCACAAGGCTCCGAGTCACAAGTCAATGTCACTGTTATAGTTTTGACTCTAGGAAAGTCGAGTCATTTTTAATTCACCACCGAGTGTTGTGAATGAGTGAGTGTTGTGTTGACTGCTAAGTTTCGAGTTAATATTTTGTTGAAACCACTTTTTATAACTCTGTTTTGTGATATCGAGTGGTTCGCATTTAAAATATAATGATTTTCCTCACTTTCAACAGTTTCTGGTCGCATTTTCAAGTACCAGTACCGATAGGCGAAATACCAACAGTGTGGTTACTTTACTATTCTTCGAAATTACAATGAAATGTCGGTCTTGGCCGTCGGAGACTGGACTGGAGTCATGCGTATTTTGAGAAAAGGACTCGAGATAAGTCGAGTCATCAGAAAACCACAACTTGAGTCATTACAACCCTGATTAAACTACTTGATAGTGTGATCCGGTCAAACCTTACTGAATACGCTGAAAAATAGGTAGCGCCCTGTTGTTGACCGCCCTCGAGTAAAAGTAGGAATACTATGAATACAAAACCACTCAGCAGTCCGAGTATAGAGAGAATCTACTTGAGTACTGAAAGCTGGAAGTACTTTGTTAACGAGCACAAGCAGGAGTATAAAACCACTAGAGGAGAGCGAGTAGGGAAAATCTACTTGATTATCTCCGCTTGAGAAAAAAATAGGAGTACAGTTATGTGAATACAAAATCATCGGAGCAATTTTGAGTATGGAAATAACCTGCTTGGGTAAGCCTACTCTGAAAAATCACGAGTGACCCAGTACTTACCGCCTCTTGAGTAAAAGTAGGAGTAGAGTGAATGCGAAACGTACCTGGCCACATTTTAAAGTCTCTCGTTGCGTCAAGGAGAAGAAGAAGACGATCGAAGCGGAACGCCACACCATGGAGCTCACGGGAGTGTGCCCGTCCATAGTGGACGCCAAGACGCACGTCAAGCGCAACCTCCGTCGCAGGGCTCACGACCCGGCGCCCGCCAGCAGCGACAAGCGCAGGAAGCCCAGCCCGACGCAGCTGAACTTTGTCTTGCCCGACGAGGATATTTTGGAGGATCTGAAGGTGAGTTTTGGGTTGGAACGCCGAGGTGTTCAAAATAGCGGGTGTCTGACTTTGAAAACTTAATTTTGACCTAACTTATGCAAATTAGGGGTTTTCACACGTAAGTGTAAGACATGTACATTATGTAAAACTTACTTTCATTTCTGGTCGGAACTGTCCCCCTTACGAAGTAGTTTGACCTGGAAAAACTTTTTTGACCCAAAAACTGGCAATTTGTTACATACCAAAACCTTATTTTAACGAAATCTTGCCCTATGAAGAATTCCAGTAGTTACATCATGCATTATGGTGGAAATAATTGAAATTTGTTGTAGTACAACAAAAGATACTTTCCCACATTCTCGGGTAGAAAGTGTCTGTCCTTACTAAGTAGCTTGCCAAGAATGGAAAGAGAACGTTCAACAGCAGCAGGCTGACAACACTGAAGTTGTGCGTACGCTGCTGGTGACAAACCGTGTTGCTTCATTCTGACAACGGCGTCTACATCACAATTTTACATCATGCGCTTCTTGATATAAGAACAATACAATGCCCACGCAGTCTTGCTACAGTTAGGATGTTGCGATACGTTGAGCGTAACACCATGTCAACCAATTTGTTTCATTTGACTGTTTACGATTCACGATGGGCAGACAATGGGCCGTCTACAACAGTAGGCCTGTAATGTAGGCTACAAGCTGTAAAATGTCAAATGAAAAGTTCACCGACAGTGCAAAATCTACGATACAAACAAAATGCAGGTTGCAAAAAAATTTTGACTTTGTAAACAATTTTTACATTATTTGACGTAACGCTACAATTTTGACAAAATTTTGACGTTTTTTTTTTGACATGTCAAAAAAAATCGCCCCAGTCATCAGAGATGAAAAAATATCGGCAATTCTCATGCCGTCAAAGCTTGGTACAAGGGAGTCTATGTGACTGATATAATGGGAATATGGATCTATTTCTTATACCTTGCTGAGTTGCAGGTGTCCAGATGTAATCTTTCTAGTTTATTTCATGTCCAAGCGACAAATGGCTGCAAAGCTGTTCGAATAAACGCTATGTGCCTCGACCGATTGTGACCGGCAAGATTTTCCGAAAAATTTTGCTTCACTTTTCAAAACTGGAAAACATGACCTCCAGGGATGCGAAACCAACAAGTAATATATCGCTGGACTCGGAATGCCAACGTCTAACCAACTACGTCACGAAGCTAGACCAGAGCAGGTCAACCGAGCGTGTATAATGTATATAAGCGAGAAGACGAGAAAACCTTGTTGCAAAAATGTAGGCTACATGTTTTGGTTACTTCCTTCTAGAATCCACTATGTATGTCTAGTGCAAATACGTACGTGCTGTTCACTGCGACAGTAATAACATCTTTCGAACAAGCCATGAGTGACCGCTTTTGCTCAACTTGAATGCGATCGATACTATCAAAACACTGTAGAGCGTTTCACTGTAAACCGTGCAGTCTTTCTCATGCGTTAGCCGTGTTGCCCAACTCTCGTCTAGCTTTGTGGCATAGCTGGTTAGGCGTTGATATTTTGAGTCCGATATATTAGTTGTTAGTTTCGCATCCCATTGAGGTCATTTTTTTCAGTCTTGAAAAGAAGCAAAGTTTTTTGGAAAAACCCACTGGTGCCAATCGGTTAAGCTAGATGCTGTATCTGTTGAATATCGGCTGAATTCTGAGCATGTCGCAGTTGTTGGTGACAGTGCAAGTGCTCTACTAATGACACTACAAATATATTGTGTTACCGTCATACAGGGCTGTTTTCGCAATTTAATATAATAATTTTACTCACAAAAATGAGAAGAACCTGCCCCGAAACTACTGTATACTTTACATAAGACTAAGTAGTTTTGCCTCAAACCGTGTCAGGTAAAAGTGGAAGTAGCCTGAACATATCAACGCTTGACTGAGTGTTGCAAGTTGACGAAACCTACTTGAGTACCCTGTACGAGTGAAAATAATTCAATGCTTATCAACTGTGATTGAGATACACCAAAATATCGGGATAGGCCTACGTCTTTTGAATATTGTTTTGGCACTTATTGAATCAGACTTTAATGCTCGACTCAAATCATCGCAATTGATACCTGACTCGGATTCCTTTTCTCGAATCGTTGGCCCCAGTCACACTCCCCAGTCGCGAGTCGCTTACGTACTTCCGACACGTCTTAATTCTGTCACTCGAGTCATCCCAACTCTGTGTTACGTATTTGTCGTTGATTACCAGATACTCAACAAAGGCAAGCCATCCAAGCTCACCCAGGAACTGACCCAGGAGCTGCAGAATTCCGAGGGCCGTCTCGTGGAGGCGCGTGTCGAAGCCGGCAAGCTGCTGTACGACAAGAAGTGGTTTCACCGTGGACAGCCCGTGACGATATGCAACTACAGGGAGAACACAAAGTTTTCGGGAGTGATTTCTATCATCGCGGATAGAGAGGTAATCTGCACTAGCCAGGCAATTCTGATGATGGCTTTGTATTGCAATTTTCGTTAGGTTCTAGGCTTTGGTTATGGGCAGAGGTGTCATCTACTCTTTTGGGGTACTCTAATTGGTTTTGCGTAGACCAGCGGTTCCCAACGTGGGCGATATTCAAAGTTGTAATGACTCAAGTCACTTTTTCAAATGCGTAAAATAACTCGACTCGAGGCCCTCTGTGTGTTGACTCGACTTGCACTCGAGTAATTGTGCATGACTGGAATAAAGACTTGCGACTCGCGACTAGGACGGCCAAGACAGACATTTAATTGTGACTTTGATAAATAGTAAAAGTCACTGCGTGATATCATTCGTATATCAGTTCTGATAATTGGAATATAGTGCCAGAAACTGTTGGGAGTTGGGAAATTACTATATTCTGAATGCGAGTCGATCGATATCACTCAAGCAGAGTTGAAAAATAAGTGGGTTGAACCGGATGGAACTCAAAAAACTGAACACAATTTACTATTCTTCGAAGTTACAATAAAATGTCTGTCTTGGCGGTCCTGGTCTCGAGTCGTGCGCAGTCTGATGCACTGAAAATCGGGACTCGAGTCATTACAACCCTGCCGTCTATAAATACACGACTCCAGTGGTCACACTCGAATACACAGTAATGTTTACTGTTTTCTGCTGCACCGTGCAAAGCGCAAAATTTGTGAAAACCGGTCTCAATCGAAAGCTATTGTCGCACTGGTTCCGAATATATAAGCTAAAATCGTGTCAGCGCGCCGAAACCTTCCTCAAAGTATAGAAATTAAACAGGGAACGGCAACGACCAATTTTGCAGCTTCGTTCCGCTTCGCTGAGGCTGGAGTGGAGACTTGTTTTGCGTAAGCGACTGTAGGATTTCTGGCAATCCAAAAGCTATCTTCCCGAGCGCAGAAGTTATTGAATCTGGTCTTGATCGAAAGCTACTGTTGCACCGATTCCGAAAATATAAATTTAAATAATGATGAGGCACGGATCCACCTAGAATCTGTCCTCCAAGTCTGGAATATCGGCATTGTTCAGAACAATCGGGTAACCGCAACACAATGGCCATAACAATGACCCGTTGCGACTCTCTGAGTAAAGCTTCAGCAAAGCGGAACGAAGCTGCAAAATCGGTCGTTATGCCATTCCACGTTTACATTCTCTAGTGAAGTCGTCATCAACACAC
>ATSW01012587.1:0-10563 GCA_000444245.1 Botryllus schlosseri | reverse complement strand
TCTCAGTTCAGAATGCAACACTTGGCCATGCAATATTTCAGCATGCAACACTTGACCATGTGGGTTGGAATTTGGGTTGGGTTGCATTCAAGACTAGGCAGGGTTGCAATGACTCGAGTCGCAATTTTTTGTTTACTCGACTTGACTCGAATCACTTTCTAAAAAAATGGAAAATGACTCGATTTGAGTTACTTCCTGTATTGATTCGACTTGCACTCAAGTCATTGGGCATGGACATGACTCGACCAAGTCATGCGACTCGAAACATTCTATATGACTTGATTCATATCATGTTTATCAGGACAGATACTTAAAAATAGGTCCAGAAATTTTTTTTTATGTGTTCGAATAAACATGTTTAGAGCGAGAGAAATAGCATATTATGAATGCGAGGCTGTCGATTAGGGTGTTCAAAAATAACCTTTTTTCCTGAATCTTTCTGGTTACTTATTAAATCGTTAGGTTGCCTTAAAAAACGACGCACGCCAAATTTGAATTCATTCCAACCAATATTCGCGGATTTCGTAGAGTTTGAAAATTTTGAATTTGCCTAAAAATGCAAAAAAAAAATTTTTCAAATTTTTCTGCGAACCGCATGGAATTGTTGCGCTGTCTTCGAAAACGATGCAAAACAAATTTGACTCAATTCGAAGCCGTAGAAGTGGAGTTATTTCAGTTTTTCTTTGATAATTCTGGGATTATCCTTGATTGGTGGATCATCCCAGAATTTTCATCAAAAAACTTGAATAACTCCGCTTCTGTAGCTTGGAATTGAGTCAAATTTTTTTTCCATCGTTTTTGAAGACAGCGCAACAATTCCATTAGGTTGGAAGGAAAATTTGAAAAATTTTTTTTTTTCATTTTTAGGCAAATTCAAAATTTTCAAACTCTACGTAATCCGCGAATATTGGTTGGAATGAATTCAAATTTAGTGTGCGTCGTTTTTTAAGACAACTCAACGATTTAATCAAGTAACCAGCAAGATTCAGGAAAAAAGGTTATTTTTGAACAACCCTAATGACCAGTGACCACATCTGTTAATGACTTTCAGGCAGCCGACGGTGAGTCTAAGCTCAGACTTAACCCGGCACCGGCAGTAATCATATACAACAGTCCCGAGTTGTTCTTGACCTGACAACATCAGTTAATCATAGGATATATTTATACCTGAATAGCGGCATAGGTAGGGTTACATTTAAAACAAACGGTGCTTTAAAACACTTTGTTTAAAACATGTTTTAAACAGTGTTTTGAAAAAGGCCTTTTTAAAAAAAATTGTGTTTTTTTCAAGTTGTAAAATTATGCCATAATTGTGTATATACTTTACACAAAGCATGTTGTATGAGCCTACGCACAATTACCACCCGATTTAGCCGACGTATATCGATATGGGAAGCTTGGAACCCTCAAAATAGTCGGTTCAACAGCAATAGTACATATATTTCGTCAAAGGCGCTATTTTTACCCTATATTTTCATTTGTCAATGTCAATCCACTATGACGTCACAATTGAATATTCGTGAGGTCATGTTTTTTTTAAAAACATAAAAAACAATAAAAAACATGTTTTTTATTAGGGTCTTGTTTTAAACATGTTTGTTTTAAATTTATTTTGGTTTTAAATGCAACCCTAAGTATAGGCCCTGCTTGCAAACGCGAACCTCCTAATTATTAAGGTTCACAACGAACTCGAACGTGAACCGAACATTTGCACGATTCTGAATTCTTCTTCGATCGTCTGAATTAAAGGCAATTTCTGGTCATAGTGATGACTCATCCCCTGGAGCTTGATTCAGAACAAGAAAAGGCCATGACTTCTGGCGTTGGTAAACATTTGTTCGATAATCCTGGTTGTGCGAGAAATCATCGAGACGACAGATTTCGTGTTGCCAACAGGAATTCGTTTACCATCTAAAATAGTACATTCGGCTCGGTTCAGTTCATTATCAATTTTTAACAGTTCAATACACCACAAAATTGCGATACAATGAAAAAATAAGAAGGTGTCAAAACGACATTGAGCTGAAGCACTTTCTTCGCCCCTATTATTAGAAATTCCATGCCAGTGACGTCATATTTTGTGATACAATTGTTGATATACAATGTTCTTTCCAATTCTCTACTAGCTGCTGACGATTACCCCTGACGAGTATCAGCCGAAAATATTCACTTTTCATCTCAATATGAGCATTGAACCTGTACTATTGAAGTTCTGTACCTCCAAGTAGCTCTGTATAGTGTTAGCACTGTCAGCAAATACGAAATATCGTGTTCGTGTATCTTACGCGTGTTCTCTGTGTATTTGATATGAATTCGAACGACAAAAGGAAATACCTGAGTTATGCGGCGATCTTGTCGTCGTAGCGGTGATAAACATAACCGTATGATCGATGATGGTGTATTTGGGAATATTTACTGTGCGATACTGATACATACAAAATACATACTGCCTACAACACTGCAGGATATTACTGAGAACATAAATAAGATATTGATCGACTATATGGACTCGCGTTCTTTGGCTGGCATCGCCATCCTTGAGGACAGTAACATACGTTACGCTTTCGTCTTCCGAACGACTTCGCGCATACCTCATGGGGCGAACATGACTGAAAATAATGAAATCAAAGTTAGGAAGCACATTATGGCCTACTTATATATCGGAATCAGAAACGCGCATCTGTTGTTTTCAGTCACATCGCAACTCGTGCAAAGGGATTAAGGAAGTTTTAGGCCGCATGCAGTCATTGCTGGACACCAGGGCGGGGCAAAATAGAGTGCCGGAGTGATTCGATTCTGAATCACGTATTATGCTTCGAGTCGAGTATTCGAGTATCACTCATTATGACGTAATAACAGTAAATAACATGTCAAGGTTCAAATAAGTTCCTTTTATGCCACCACAAAGAATCTAATGTCTGTTATCTATCACATTAAAGATACTGTGGTATTATTTCGACCCTACCAATTTCATTTCACTTCGTGACAATGTTGTGGGAGGATCATGAATTCGGAAATGTGTTATTTCCAGTAACGTTCGTGGCTTTGTATTATGTTTCCTATGCTGCGATACGGCCAATCAAGGTTTCAAGGCTTCCACAGTGGAAATTAGTATCAAAACTATAATTCTCGACGATAAAATAACTTGCAGTTTCGAGGAGCGTATAATTTCAGTATTCGAAAAAAATCGTCCTTTGCTACTCGACTCGAATCATTAAAATAATTACTCGATTCAGATTAAAGTTTTCGAATCATTGTGCCCATCCCTCGTGGACAGGACACTGAACGAACACACAGAAAACATTTCCACCCAGAAGTCACATGCTATTTTGATGTATATAATCATCAAGGGCACTAGTCAAAGTAGTCACTGATGGTACTCAAGTATCGCTGTAAATTCCATTACGATAATGGTAGGTCTGAACACAATGATTCGATTACTCGAATACGGACCGAGTATCAATTGTAAGATTCGAGTCGTGTAATGAGAGGAAATGGCATTTTTGTGGAGTTGTAATCAACCCGCAGCATTGCCACAAAGTGCAATGAAATATTTGCCTTATATTTTCAATTGTCAATCCACGGTGACGTCAGAATTAATTAATGATTGTTGACGCCATGTCTTAAAAATAAACATTAAAAAACATGTTGTAAGCAAGGGCCACGTTTTAAACATGTTTGTTTTAATTTGATTTTTGTTTTAAATGCGACCCTATTCGTAACGTGCCGTATACTTTGGCTAAAATATCGTGCCGCAATTTCGTGCCATTCTTTCGCCAAATACAATCATACCGCGTCAGCGGTGTCTTACAAAAACCTAGAGGTGGGCCGTGCTATAAGTCGGCAGTTACAGAAAATAAGAAGAATATCGGCCTGGTGTAAATGACCATAGTAGTCGACAAACACCATGAATACCCCAATCAAACAAACAAACAAACAAACAATCATACCGTATTCAATATCGTACCGTACCGCATCCGGAATTTGTGTAAGGCAAAAGATGTATCCAGAAATTGAGCAAATGATTGGCTGCGGGATTGAATTTAGTCGTCATAGTCATGGACCACTTATGAAAAGAACGGGCTGGATAAATTTGATATTCTATTTTATTTTTGGAAGCTCTTTATTGCGATTGCAATAGTTTTCAAAGCTATAATTTGAGAAACACTCACGAATTAGAGCCTTAGTTAGCATATGGATGAAATAACAATCTTTCTTTATGTCAAGCGCAACAATCATAAAACGATTCGAATATTTACCCTTCTCAGCAGAAAACCTCGACTCCAAATTCTAGATGACGGAGGCTCGAGGTCAATAACCTGAATACACAAAACATATCGAAATATTTAACGATCATGAAATATCTTCCTTATTGGGAACTGGGATATTGACGTCTCGACTGCTATGATCACGAGTGAAATCTTTCGAGTAGTAAATAGCCCAACTTTCCTGGTGCTACTGACTAGCATTTAAAATTGTACGTAGCCTATATATTGCATATACCACATTAATAGCAATCTTTGGGCGGTACATCACGAAAGCATATGGTTTTGGAGACGGTGTTAGTCAGAGGTCAGGATATTTCCATCGCTCCAATCAGCTCGAAGAGACAAGAAAACCAGTTACTTAAAAACTAGTATCCAACAAGTCCCTCGTAATTGGCTGCGGGCACAGGAACTCTGCGCCAATGGTGCTGATCAAATAGTGCTTTCCGTCTCGACCCGAAAAATAATTGCTGTGAATTCTTGGATTTTGTGTTCATATAAATTCGTTGCTATTTTCTTTCACCAATATGTCAACAAAAGTGTCGCGAACCACTATTTTCGTTCCTCTGCTTTATACGCCAAGCAAGCCCGAAATGGGATTACGATGATTATTCTTTGGCGTTATGGTAGAGGTGCTGTGATATTGGTGTCACCTATACGGGCATTGTTGTTTACGGGTTCCGCACTCCTCTCGAGAGTAGCCTATACATACGCATACCGCATAACAGATTTTTGCATCATCACATCATCACTTTAGACGACCGGGAAATCTAAACTCAACTGCGGCGCTCGAGAACCTCACTCATGAATTGCATGCTGAAGCGTATTGGAGTTTTTAGTAAAGTGTCTCGTCGCGAGGAAATCGTACAACAATCGTTCGGACTTATTTCTACTTACCATCGAATCATCTTCTTCGCTCTGCGGGATCCTGTCGGAGTACTGACTTTGAGCGTTTGCAATCGCATCGTAAAGCGAGTCCGCAAGGTCTTCGTCGTCATTCATTACTTCGTTGCATAAAGCCGGCGAAGCCCAAAGAATGCAGCATACGCTCAGGGTTAACAGGTCGGATCTCATCATTCGAGGGGTGCGCTTTGTAACGATATCTCACTGAGCAATGAATTCTGATCACTGCGACTGCATTAAATAGGGTACGCCGCCGGCTACATTTCCAATATCGTTTTTTTGCAAAGCTAAAGATGTTCAGCATGGCGAGAGAGTATAGGGAAGAAAATTGTGTTTGTTTCTCTCTCAGTCTATCCATCTCTCAAGTATCACAAATACAATGAAAATAGTTTCTTCTTGCGCGGATGGAAATTGGGCCAATTCTAAACATAGGATATACATGGCCTGTGTATTCGGAAACTCCGCGAGCAGTTATTCTTAATCAAAATAATTTATACCCGCTGAGATTGCATGAAAAATAATAGTATTACTTCCAGTGCTACATTCATTGCTAAATTTATTATATCGCACGCTTTTTGTGAGCCCGTAATCAAGAGTTAACCCCACCACAACAAGCAAACAAACAATGATTCAAATGAAATCCAATTTGACAAAGTATGACGTGATGTGAGAATGTAGTTTAAAAAAGAAAGCTAGACGAAGTCAGCTCTACCGGTACCCGTAACTATGCGATAGTCATAACAAATGAAACGAGTGGGAATCAAATGATATAATGGGCGACAAAACGCTGGACATACATACAGGAGTACAAATTAATGAAAATTTTAAAGGTTGTAAAGAAACTTTTTATCTGGGCGTAATTCTGGATTAACTATATATGTACATGATGGAGAACGCATAACAATTATTATCTGAATGAGAAGAGCAAACAGGTTTTACTTCGTTATTATTATTTGTTGTTATAGTTTCACGATGCTTGCACCGGGTGCGTACAATTCGGAAACCGTAACCGTAACGCCACTGCGCATACGCACTAAACACCATATACATGTCAGTTCTGGTACCGTCAAGTACACGCAGCCATGATCCTTATGAAAAATAGTATCACTGCCCGTTACCAAATTATTATCGGTCACAAAATAAGCCGTCTCAAAAAGGAAATGGACAACACATGCTACAGATTTACATCGGCCACGCTGAATTTTCTGCGCAAGTAATTTTGAAGTTACGTGGAAAAATGCAGACCTATTTAAGAATATAACGTAAATGTATAATATAAACGGCTGATTCCATGATACGGACAAAGTACTCTTTTTTAAATTCTGGGTTGAAATGCTGACATGCACCAACGCCCGTTGTTCCGCATTCAACAAACATTGCATGACGCGAAATTCAAAAAAGCAGTGTTGGGAATTTGGGAGCGATAATCGGATTAAAGCGTATAGCTCCTTCTTGCCAGTCTTCTTCCTTCCAGTCCGAGCAGTCTCCCTTCAAAGCTTTTCGTTTTACAGTCCCTTTGCGCTCTATTTCAATCCAATACTGACCATCGTCGCTTGCCAACAGAATGCAGTTTGCTTGCTAAAAAACACATGTGCACATATATCCAACGTAAGATTAAATGTATAAGGATAACAAGCTGCATAATAAATTTTCTGATAAATGCTGACAAGGCATAGATACGGCGTCTGATCAAAGAGACCATGAATTGAGCGAATTAACACATATATGAAACGTTCATACACGGTCATCTTTTTATGTTGAACATGGAAATATATTGGTGTGGTCGAGTTACGTGAAAGTACAAAACTAATTCTGATTTCGTCATGTCAGGGATTATATAATGGTAGCACCTTAATAATTATTGTGAATCATGAACTACTTAGGTTCTGAAAAAAATCGAATTGTACAGAGATTAGAAGCTAGACTTGAAAAACTGATGAAGTGGGAGCGGAACTAGTCAGAAAACACGGTCAACGCTGTCAGGACCACCTTTGCAAATGGTGGGTAACAATGACGTATGGCGGACCCAACGTGAATTTGTCAAAACATCTGGAAACACAACGTCCATGTTGAAATTGGGGCGTAAAAGTTTTTCGCTCTCATCTCAGACTTCCGATGGCAACGCAGGTACAAGCCTCGCCAACCACCACCTCTGCGAAGATATCATTATGTAGTTTTGATCATATGCGCGACTATTTATCGTCCATTAGCCACTTGGCGCTGATCTCATTGGTGATTATGAAAGTGGCGCAATGAACAGATGATCATTAACGAAGTTCTTCTACTATATCCGAGTACTCAAGTAGGTTGTCTCTACATTAACTACTTAATCCGGTGATAATGTTTCCAGAGTACTTCCATTTCACACTTGACAATTACTTGTACGCTTCGGATTACGTCGAGAGGTAGTTGTGACATGCCAATGAAATCACTACTTCTACTTGTAATTGAGTGCAAATTTACTGCAATACTTCTATTTGACTACCAACGCTGACTACTTGAACCACCTCTAATACCATGTTATCAGTAAACAGAGGTAGTAAAGATTTTTGTGATGTTACATTTACGTATGGCTTTCTAAAGCTTTGAATGTATAGATTCCGCATGTCTTGGAAACCGAACAGGATTTGACAAACATTCATGGCGGCAATATAATGTAATCGCACTTGAGTAAGGTCGGTAACAATGTTTCGACCTTGCTCGCTCTGGCTGGGGTATGGGTATGGTAGTTTATATTGTCTTCCTTAGTACCAGAACTGACACTGTGTCCGCTGTTACCTATCTTGGAAATCATATCCCCTTTTACTTGCCATCGGCTGTAATCACCTGCAGCGCCACATTAAGTATATTATCGAATGTTCCAGCTTATCGGACATGTATAATGCAGGAATGCAGCGATAAGCTAAGTGCGTTTGCACGGTTTCGGTAGATACATATCAATTACGCATCAAATGGGATCGTTCCATTATAGCATTGCTAACAACCCTTTGTTAAAGACACCAATTCTCTGCTTCACACGCGGTTTATAGACGGTGCATACATGAGATCTGTAAAATTAATGAGGATATTCATCCATTATGTAGTGTTTCGACACACTGATTTCGCCACACGGTATTTGTCCATCCGGTCACCATAATAAAGGTTACGGATTGCATATTCTCAGGACGATTCCTGAATTTAGCTGTTGCCTTTTACATCTGCAATAGGAATAATCCTTTTGCGGTGTAAGTGAGCGTTGCCCAAATAAAGCGCAAAAGCTGAATTTATAAGTCGCTGTGTGATTATAAAAAAGGAATATAGCAGTTATAAATTAGACTGACGAATTGAATGGTGTTGAATTGCATATAACGAGCCAATCTTATATTACCATCCGAATCGAATCCTAAATGATGACTTGTAAAGTGTTAAATAGTGTTATCTAGTCCACATAATTTTGCAAGAAGTCTCAGCGGATCGATCGCTGTAATTAGGCTACTCATCTGATTTATGAGAGCGTATTTAATATATATATCAACAGTATCATCACATGCAAATAAAAGTGAATAATGTCAACTTTCAGGTTACTAGGCTGCATCAATATGTTTTATAAAATTAAACAACCGGTCACTATTCCCTTCACGGAATAATAATGTCAATACTGGCCACACCTTCATTGCTAGGGTTGCATTTAATTAATTTGAAGCAAACGAGTCTAAAACACGGACCACGCCATTCATTTAATTCGGTATGTCTTCGAGCTCACTGATTTCATCGATAATTTCACCAGATTCATTCTCCTTAGTAATGATGGATTCTATGTAATTAGTAGGCTTTGCGATTTCAGAGTGCTAATCTCCCCAAGCCAAGCGTTCATTGCCAAGAGTGCAACTATAATCTATCTTTTATATTGTAAATACAGACTTATAGAGGATGTAGAGTAACCAACAAACACATGAAACATGATGCACCCGACGAATCCCAAGTATTGAGCCTCGATTTTATGCTTATACAATGTATACATGACGCCAGGAATCTTCCATTTTGACGTCACAGTTTGTTGACCACGTCATATGACTCCTTGGGATTTGAATTGAAAATACAGGGCGAATATAGATCTCGGCCTCTGCCTCGAACGGACCAAAGAAGATCTTTGACCAGGACAAACACAACAAAACATTGTTGATGGCTTGGTTGATACATTATTCGATTATCTGGGGTTCGTTAAGTTTTTTGATTCCGGACTCCTTCAAGTATTGTGGGCGGTTGCGGGTACCTCCAAAATTTCAGTAGATGATTACTTGAAGGCCATAAAATCAATATGAACTTTATTTAGGCCAGTGGTTCCCAACCTTTTTCGACTCATCGCCCCCTTTTCAAGCTTCACATCGATCATCGCCCCCCAAATATTGGACGTTGGGTCAAAAAATGTCAAAATATTTTACAAAGTTAAAACTTTTTTTTAATTATCTCTACCGTAATGCGTAATGTAACTACTGGAATTCTTCACAGGGCCAGATTTCGGTAAAATAAAGTTTTTCCATGTGAAAATTTGTCTGTATTTCAGGTCAAACTACTTCGTAAGACCAGACAGTTCCAACCAGAAATGAGGATAAGTAGTACAATTCTAAAGTTATGTGTAGAAACACCTAATTTGCATACGTTAGGTCAAATTCGGTCATAATTAATATTTTTAAGGTCAGAAAATGTCAAAACTTTGATTTTTTAGGTCAAAACCTTCCGTTTTTTAGGTAGAAAAAAAAAACGTCCTACTGATTACGTATGACCCTTTCACGGCCCCAGTTTAAGAACCTCCGAACCGAATTTTATGCTGTTCCTTTAATTGAGCAGTGTGAATTCGTGAATAACTAACACGGGGCTATGAAGTCGGAGTTCAAGTAAATCATCTCTTGATGTCTTCACCGAAAGCTCGTAACACTCTTCGGAGTCGGAGGTGTAGAAACACAAATGATTGGAGTCGCCGTTTGTTAAAATGCCCTTGATTCTGACTCCATCTCCGAGTACTTCGTATTCAAGCTAAATTCCGCCTAATGTTAAAAATTACCAATAGTAAATAGAGTTTGTATTGTAGGCATAGGCTATATATATTATTACATGATTTGTTCGGAACATAGGAGCACTGTAGAAAAACATTAGAATCATTATCGTAAAATTTACACGTGTTATTAGCAATAACATTGACGTGTTGATGTTCAGAAAGATCGAAGACCGCTGATCGCTGAATAGCATGACAGTGAGACCACTCCCATTTTGAGTCCAATTTTAGCTAAACTCTGGGACATAAATCCTATATTACGGTGAATCATATACACTGTAATAGTCGTGGCATGTGTATGATATCAAATTCTTGCATTCTGAGTAGTGATTACAGATAACAGAGAAATATAGCTCGCAATTA
>ATSW01012584.1:0-12436 GCA_000444245.1 Botryllus schlosseri | reverse complement strand
CACCATCATATCCGTCAGGTCAATTTTACGCTCGAAATTAATCATTAGATTAGCAAGATCATATAGTGTCGTCAAATGCACGTACCTCAGTTTGCCCCTGTCAATAGATTTCACTGTAATTGTAACGGCAGAGTCTCAATTCACCTGAATTCACTAAGAAAATGAGAGATCTTGGCATGATGCGAGGGAGCTTTCATTGAAAACTGGCTGCCCAGGTCGCAGAAAGTCATGTACATAACTCATAAGGCAACTCATTAGAACCGTCAGCCTTGAAATTTAAAATAATTATAAAAAAAACGATTTGAGAATTGAATGCTATTATCACACCAATAATTTCGTCGTCTTCCAATAAATACCATGTAATTATAAAGTATGCACATTGCACATGGGCGGATCAGGTGTTTATCCGAGGACTAATATACCGTATTGTTATCTGAGTATACTTACCTCCAACAGAGAGAGAGAGAGAGAGAGAGATTTGGCAGCTAGCAAATTAGTCTCTGTGGGGTTGGTTATCAGCACATGCGAATATACCGTTGACCAACCCTAACATTCATGATCAGGCAGTTTATTTTTGAACTTGACATGCCAGCCACATTGTTCCAGGATTATTCAACCGAGAGCTTTTAATCTGCTCAGGTCACCGAAAATGCCCGAAAATCACTTAGAGATGGGGAATGGCATTGTTTTGAGTATTGACGCCGCGCACCTATTATTTCAAAGCGATGCGTCGAGCAGAAAACAACATAACTGAGCTGAATCTATTGTATGGACTGTGGGAATTGCAATAATACTGGATATAACTTACTTCTATTACTGTATGATTGTGATTAATGCCTGCCGCATTCCAGTTTCACAGCTTTCGCATAGCAATTGGAGTAAAATATAGGAGCTGGGTTTTTCTGGGTTTATTTAACGTCTAAATCTGGGTTTTTCCGAAATATTTCAGTGGCTTCCTGGTTACAAGCGTCCATTCTTGTCGGTACAAGTGTTTTGGCTATATAGCTGATTGCCTGTTTGGCCAACGTTGAGTGAATACTCGCTTAATCTGCTTGTCACTGTTTATTAGGGCTCTTTAAAAATGACTTTTTTTCTCAAATCGTACTGGCTACTTCATAAAATTGTTAGGTTACCTAATTTAAGCCTACATACAAAATTTGGTTCAATTCCAGCCAGTAACCGCTTTGCTACAGGAGAAGAAAGTTTCTATTTATTATGTAAAAATAAATAATAAAAAATATGAAAATTTTCTGTTCACCCCATGAAAGTGTTAGGCTGTCTATCGAAACGATGCTCACCAAATTTGGTTCAATTCCAACCAGTGGAAGCGGAGTTATTGCCGTCGAAAAATTTGGATTTGAATAAAATAGTATTTACGGTGACCGATTCTTTGTTTATTTATTTAAAGTTGTTCTCACCGTAAATACTAATTTATTTAAATCCAAATTTTCCTTCTTCTCCTCCTCGGTAAATCTTATTACGTGAGCAGAGAGAGCTTAAAAATTGATCGCAATATACCGACTCAATCATGAATTATAAAAGATTTTCGCGCTTCGCGCGTTCAGGTGTCACACCCACCAAACGGACACCCCATTTATATGATAAGAAGCGGTAAAAAGCTCATATAGCCCGAGGGGGGTCTGGGGGGCGAACCCCCAGAAGTTTGATTTATCACCCTATGGGGGGTCTGGTTGCGCACTGTTGTCCAAGAGCCTGGGTGCGTTTGCGCAGACTCGTAAAAATATAGAGGAAACATTGCTAGCGACCTGAACTAAAATTTAAGATAACCGGTCTTACTCGGAAGCGTAGACCCGGATACCTCTTACCCCACTGCAGAAGGCATGCGCCCTCCAATAGACTGACTACTGGCATTGAGAATGCATAGTACAGGACAGACTTGGATAAGTAGATAATTCTTGGTGAGTAATTCAGAGTTACCATACCAGTTGACACTGTGCACTAGCGCAGCTGTCGAAGCTGTAAATGAGGCCGAATTTCAAAAGAATAGGACTTTTAGGTGTCCTCGGAGGACATTTCGATTTCCTGAAAACTGAGCACAAATCCTCTTGAATGAGTACATCTCGTTCTAATCTTATTTGTTTAACATTTCTAAGCTCTTGTTATGATTCCAATTTAATTTCTGGTTTTCCTGTAAATGCTACAGGAGAATAAAATAGTGCGAAACGAGCCAAGCTTGCTGTACAGACATTCGCTATTTTGATGCTCATCAAAATGAACCGTGATATGATATTAACGGAACTTAGTTGAATGTCAAAGTTTTCGTGAATTCAGGTATTCTAATTCCAAGCTAATTTGGAAAAACACAGTGTAGTTACAACTCTAATTTTAATCGAATTTGGAAATAACGGTGTAGCTGCGATATTAACTTTATTCTAATTCGAAAAGAACTTTGTGGCTGTTATTGTAATTCTATTCTAATTTAGAAAAGCTGAGAATTTTGTAGTTGTCCAGGTCCGGTACAGGCAGTGACGTACATGGATGTTCATGACTGATGCGGCACTGAACCCTTTAATTTCGGTTTTACATTCTCTATTGTCCTCTGGTCGTCAAATCTCTTTTTTACCACATTAAAATGGGCACTGTATAGGCAAAAATAAATATGTGACTCAGTAAGAACAAACTTAAATGGTTGAAAAGATCTTTCAGGCCGTAGAAAATCGGGGCTAGATTCATGATTGCGGAGGGATGCATATTTCCTTGGAAGAAGATTCGCAAATATAGAGAACCTTATAGGTTAGCGGATTCAGTTAGCGACCAGTTTCTTATCGCATTAGCCATCTTCACACAGGCCAGCTATGTAGGCTGCTCCTCGCTGTCTGATCCTCGTAAGCGGTGTCTTACAAAAGTCTAGAATTAGGCCATGACAGAAGTCGTCAGATATGGAATCATAACATGGAATATCGCCCTGGTGTAAATTATTATTAGTGTTCGGAAACACCGTCAAAACCACAAACAACGGAGATGCAGACTATGTAAGTAGCTACTGTCTATCTAGTCTATATATGACTAGAAAGGTGACTAACAAAGGTTAGCTCGATGGAAAGTAGTCGCGAAAACCCGTGTTCCGAGCACCTACTCGAAAAAATGATATATATTTTTCAGTCGATTCACAGCGATTAGAGTTTGGGGAAAAACTTTTCCATTAATATGCCCCGTTTTTCGGATCCGTAAATATGGGGGGCTAAAATTTGTGTCGAGCTTGATAAGGGGGCAACGAGTCAAAAAATGTTGGGGACCACTGAAATCCATCACATACCACAATTCAGGGCAGGTATCGATGGAAAATATACCAGCTACATCAGTAAGGGAATGTATTTGCTCTGCGTTACGTATCGGCCGTCGCTATATACAATTCCTACAACACTGTACTGTTTATGTCACTCACTAACATCAAACTCAAATGGATGAAAACGTCATTCAGACTGTGGAAAATCAGGGTTATATCCATGATTGGAAATGCTGATTTCCTTAAAATAAGATTCGCAAATATATAAAACCTAAAGTGTTAGCTAATTGAGTTGGCGACCTGTTTCTTATCACATTAGTCATCTTCACACGTATGCTATCTAGGTCCCTTCCTCGCCACATTATCCGCGTATAAGCGGTGCGTTACAGAAGCCTAGAAGTGGGCCATGCTGCGAGTCGGCAGATATGGAATCATAGACTGGAATATCGATCTGGTGTGAATGACTATTGCAGTCGAAAACACCGTAAAGGCCACAAAAAACGGCAACGCAGGCTATATATACAGTAGGGCTGTTCAAAAATAACTTTTTTTTCCTGATTCCAGCCATTCACTGATTAAATTGTCAGGTTTCCACAACAAAGGCTGCACACCAAATTTGGTTCAATTCGAACATGTCTAAGCGTCCGCAGAGCCAATTAAAATTTTTAATTTAATACGTAAAATTAAAAAAAAAAATATTTCAAATTTTTCTCTCAACCCCATGAAAATGTTGAGATGTCTTCAAAGACCATGCAAATGAAATTTGAGTCAATTTCAACCAGTAGAAACGGAGTTATTTGAGTTTTTCGTTGATAATTCTCGGATTATCCACCAATCAAGGATAATTGGAGAATTATTAACGAAAAACTCCAATAACTCCACTTCTACTAGTCCGAATTGAGTCAAATTTTATTTGCATCTTCTCTGAAGACAGCTCAACAATTTTATGGGGTTGACAGAAAAATTTGAAAAAAATTTTTTTTTAATTTTCCTGTATAAATTAAAAATTTTAATTGGATCCGCGGAGCCCTATACTTGTTAGAATTGAACCAAATTTGGTGTGCAGCGTTTTTAAGGTAACCTGACGATTTAATCACTGAATGGCTGGAATCCGGAAAAAAAGTTATTTTTGAACAGCCCTAATATACAGTCATCACATACCGCAATTTCATCTGGGTATGGATGGAAAATACATCACAGGTCACAGCTAGCCTACATCAGTAGGGGAGTGTATTTGCTCTGCATTACGTATTGGCCGTCGCTGCTATACCATTTCTACAGTTGTGTCGGTTTTCAAAACCGGTATCGCGTTTCACTGCGCTGCAATCGTCCGATTGCTAGCAAATAGTGACTAAATCGTTGTGCAGCATTTTTACGGTCGGCGGTCATCATCATCATAACACCCATTCCATACCAATGATCTGTATCTACGTGCAAAAGCTGTTGAACCTACGACGATTGCTGTGGCTAGGGCTAGGGCTATGGCTAGGGCTAGAGCTAGGGCTAGGGCTCATACTGCATAGTTTGTCGGACGTATTTACCTAATTATGGGATAACTAGACGGCGTTTGGAAAAACACACAATTTTCTTTCAAGGCATTTTGTTTTGAACAAAGTGTTTTAAATGCACCATACATAGATATAATTCGTATAGGCGTCCGCATATGAAAAAAGTTTGAGAACACCTAGAGTAGAACGTTAACAGTTTATGCGAAAGCATCGTAACATAACTCGTATCTAATTTGATAACTTAGGACTATGCCAAGTATTGCTGCACATACACAAGCCAAGCCTGCAATATCTATAACTTTTAGCTATCTCTCATAACTAAATGCAACTATCCTTCGCAACATCTCAGAAATACCTAGTTCTTCTACTTCGGCGAGCATAAACCAATTCAGACTGATCCAGTATCGAATGGAAACGTGGAATGGTGGAAATGACTGGTTTCGTTGCTTCGTTCCGCTTGGCTGATCCTGGCGGATTATAGGTGCCCGTTTACCGATGTGCAGTGACAAACCAGCTTCATTGATAATGTTATAACTGATCGCCCAAGGGCAACATGCAATGGATTCCGTCTTAATCGAAAGCTACTATTGCCTTTGTGATTTTGATTGATGCAATTATTGAATGAATGCTCTCGGCGCGTCATCTCGAGATCGGAGGCGAAGGGAAGGTGACTGGTTATGCTGTTTTACGCGAAACTTTATAATAAATTGATCACAAATACATCACCGATTCCGTAAATATAGAATTGAAATCAGTGCACGACACCTAGACTGCCTACTTAAAGTCAGACATCGGCAATGTGGCGGAACGCCGCATTAGCTAATTGTTAAACTTACTATACATGTCATTGAAATACATCATTGGATTACGCTGTAAGATCACACAAAACTTATCTCATGGCTGCTCAAAATGTACTAAATACCACCCTAAAATCACCATGGACGATCTCGACACTGCCATAAAGATCTAGTTCAGTGCTTCCCAGCCGGTGTGTCGCGACGGATTACTAAATGTTGCAGCTTCCTATTCAGTATGCCAATTCCAATAATTTTCTTCTCGCGATTACGCGTACTCATCCTCTAAGTCTAAAATAAGTTGTTTTTGCACCCATAAATATTACGTTATCGTGTTCACAATAATTCATCAACCAGATTTTCGTGACAGTCATTTTGATTGAAGCGCCAAATTGGACAGTGTTATTGTGTATGCCTAAGAATCGGAAATAATTCCTTCCTCCAATGCAGGGGTACTAAAACGGGAGGCGTGTAAGCATCTGAAAAGGTACGCGAAGCTGCGGTCGACAGATAATTTATTCGCGCCCCGCGCGATTTATTACCTCCAATTGATAGATATTGCTCTGTGTATACTCCTAATTTCATATTTGACAATTCTCTAATCAACAGTCATAACCTTCCATGCCATTAAACTATCCATTGGGTGTGCTAGCTTTCCGGTAACAGTTTGTGATGTGACGATAAGGGGGCGCGTAATTTTTCACTACCATAAAGAGGAGGATGTGTGTAAAATAGTTTGACAACCAATGCTCCAAAGGTTTGCGTACGTTGAGAGGGAAATGCAGCAATCCAGCCCGATTTAGTGTTATATTAAGCAAAGAATTGCTGCGACGCAAGCTACTCGGAACCCCATTGTGTTCGTAAAAGACACGCACTTTGGTATTTGTAATCATCTATTACGTGTATTCATTCTTGACTGCTTCATATAGGCCTACCCGTGATCCTGCATTTCTCACAACTTGTCGGCATCCACTCGTTACTCATACGACGGTTTGTGCGAGGCGAGATACCGTTGCGATTCACAGCTGCAACACCAATAGGTAGCTGACTCAAGTCCGACCGATATCGACTCTATAATCCCATTCCGAGTGTTGGAGGTTTATCTATACAGACTCCTACTCGCCATCACATCCGCGTAAGCGGTTTCTCAAAAAAACAAGAAGTGGGCGGTGATACATGTCGTCAGCTATGGAATAAAAAATGATGAATTCGAGCCTGGTGTAAATCACCATCACAGTCTAAAAACACTCTGAATACCGCAAACGACCACAACGACACATCGTGCGCTGAATCACGCTTTCGTTCGTTTTGTCTCATCTCATGGCGGGTCACACAATAAATGTGTGTCAAAAGTGGGTCGTGAACTTAAAAGGGTTGGGAAGCACTTATCTAGTTCAGCAAGGTCGAGATATTTATATGTATGTGTATCGCAAATCAGTCTATAAAGCTCGAGCCTGCAAATCAAACTGAATAGTATATTCATATTGACATGAACCCGAATATTTTCGGCTGACACTCGTCAGGGGTAATCGTCAGCAACTAGTGAAGAATTCGAAAGAACATCGTATGTCAACAATGGTATCACAAAATATGGCATCACCCGCTTGAAAGACGCTTAGAAAACTGCTTAGGGTTCAACACATGATCATGGTCCCGCACATCACAGTTTTAATCATGAGCACGGTAGTGTAGTTTTGCTCTGACTGGAGGACCTGATGTGCTGTTGCTGAAATTCCGATTCTGGGTCAAGAACCATTTTGGATGCACTGACTCGAAAGGAACTTGCTGCTTCGGTATCAGACCAACACTGTGACACGCTTCATTTCTCCAAGACGAAACGAAAGGACTTCGATACAGAAAACAGCCCATTCAAACCGCAAGTCAGATAGACACTCGAGCGAGGAAAGGGAAGTGATGTATTTTCCTGTAATAAGTTACGCGACAAATGAAAGCTGATCAACTGATAAACCATCGTTAAACTAATAATATTGAATAGAATTCGCTTCACTCCAACGACATGAGGCTACAGGAGCGTTGGACAAGTCCAGGAAGATACACACTCATGATTATTGACTATTATGAACGAGGAATAATCACATGAAGCTGGAGGGCTCCCTTCCCAATAAATATCAGATTTTTGATTTTTGACGGTCGCACGCAACCATATGACGTTCGAGGTTGCTCTTTCTGGTAAATGCTTTTCCACATTTATCACATTTATACTTGACGCCAGCATGCATTTCCAAGTGACGATTGAGGTTGCTCTTCCAGATAAATGCTTTATCACAAACACCACATTTATAATTTTTGATGCCAACATGCATGGACAAATGGAGCTTGACAGAACTCTTCGATGTGAATGCCTTCCCACATATATCACATTTTTGGTTTTTGAGGCCAGCATGCATGTTCAAATGAAACTTGAGGTGAGCCCTGTGAATAAATGCTTTCCCACAAATTTCACATTCATGATTGGCGCCAGCATGCATTTTCAAGTGAAGCTTGAGGTTGCCCTTCCAGATAAATGCTTTACCACAAATATCACACTTATGATTTTTGATGCCAGAATGCATGTCCAAATGACGCTTGAGGTTACCTTCCAATGTAAATGATTTTCCACATATATCACACTTATGATTTGTGACGCCAGCATGCATGTCCAAATGAAGCTTGAGGTAACTCTTCGATGAGAATGTTTTCCCACAAGTATCACATTTATGATTTTTGATTTCAGCATGCATGTCCAAATGAAGCTTGAGGCCGCATTTTCGACTAAATGCTTTTCCACGAATATCACATTCATGATTTTTGATACCAGCATACATGTCCATATCAAACTTGTGGTCACATGAATTTTCTTCCGAAATATCGCATCAACGATCTTGATTGAGTTCAAGTCTTCAAGGTTGAAGTGTCGGGAATGCAAAATTTTCCCTACTCCGTTCGGCACATATGCCTTAGCTTACTGACCGCCTGGCACAATCTGATATGTCTGTAAGCAATGTGAACAAAGAGCACCATCATATTATAGAAAGCGCAACCGCCATACACGCATATCATACAAATAAGCAATAGAAACAAATGAAATGAACAAATCACAGTCCAAATGACTACATATCGGCAGGTAAACACTTTGTAAAACAAACAGCATAATGTACTTCAAATATTGATTGTATTTTCTCAGCAATTTCGACAAAGGCATGCGTGCAAGGGTTGGGAGCGCTGATCCAAGTACACTAGACAATATATTGCTTTTTAATCTGAGGACATGAGTCGATTGCGTATGGAAATCAGATACCCCCTCACACTTACACTTTCTTGAATACCGAAAAAATATAGTTGAACTAATATTACAGTAATCAACTCATGGAAAGGCAGTAAATTGAATGGTTAAGCACAGGGCAGCAGTACACATCTAACGTAATTTTCATTTGCTTGATATCATTGCCGTTGGGCAGAGCGTTTAAAAGTAGCTGCTTAAGAATGGGTGTGACAGTGTGACACCGACGATAGATTTCCACTATTGGTTCAGTTCCAGGACACACAATGCTGACAGCATAATAACCATGTTAGCTTCAGGCACGCTTCTACTGTGTGTAGATAAAATATGAATACCCTAATTCTACGCATACAGATAACGAATATACCTAAGACACGTGCGGATCGTTTTTTGTAAGCACAGCACTGAAATAAAATAGAACTGGAGTGGTCAATCTTAAATCACACTACTGATCCGAATTTGGTAAAATCTCATTTAGATTTCTGTGATGTTAAGCAGTTAAAACCTTTCAAAATGTGTCGGCCTTGAAATCGGGCTGTTGCGCCAGAAATTAAACATAAAAAATGATTTGAGAAGTATTTACGTTAGAACAGCGATTATCAAACTTTTTAAGACACCCTCCCCCCATTATGATGGCGAAAGATTTCGCGCACCACTTACCGGCATATCACAAAACGCAACCAGGATGCTAGCCAGTCAAACGGATAGTGTAATAGCACGGGAGGTTACGCGTGTGGATTAGAGGTTTTGAAATATAAAATTCGAACTAAATACAGAGCAATAACTATGAGTGGCTGTAAATCGGGTCAAGCGCGATTTTTTTTTTCAGTTGTGCTCAGCTTCGCGACCCCTTCTGATACTTTCACGCCCCCGAGGGGGGGCGAGCGTCCAGTTTGAGAACCACTGCCATAGAATTATTATAGTGAAATATACTAAGAAAAAGTTTAATGAAGTCCTTGCATTATTTCGATTTTAAGTACGCATTTTATCGATAGTTTTTGATAAGTTTCTTCAGACTCCCGTAGGCCGCACAGAACGGTGCCCACCCCTGTCTTAGAGTCACCAAAACACAGTATGCGGCCAACCAAAAATTTATCGGACCAAGGGTTGGGGACTGCCAATTCAAGTACACACAACAACACATTGCTATCAATTGAAAGAAAGGTGTTAGCACGATGTGTACACGAAATTCAACATGCATGCATCGTCGGCTGTCAACATGCAATTTGAATTTTGCGACTACTGACTATCGCGACTGACATACAGAGCCAACATGTCACCATGCCCTTGACTGTTAAAGTATCATGGCAACCTCTACCAAATCCGCAAGCTCACACATCTCCATTTTCATATTGGGTACGGCAGCGAAGTAAACGAGGGAGTGATGAAATCACTATTGGCGCAAGAAATAAAAGCTATTCGCAATATGATGATAAAACATCATTTAACTCGTCACACAGAACATAGAATTTGCATCACAATAATCCACTTGTTCCGTTCCAACGTCGTGACGCTACAAAAGCGTTTGTTCAGAGGTTGACAAACTATGGGGTAGCACTGTCATAACAAAAGCAACTGGTAAAGTTGCAAATCTTTTTTAAGATCAGTAAAAGTCGACTTGCTCCAATAGTGATGTACGGAATTTTTGATTGCGCATGGAAATCGGATCTCCCCACGTTTTACAAAACATATACAATATACACTATTGTTATGGACTAGAGTGAATGATTAATAAAATAATGAAGTTGGAGGGCACCCTAGCAGACATGGGGTAATCGTAATCGATTACGACGATTACAGCATTTCCAAGTAATCGTAATCGTAATCGATTGGATTGGATCGATTATTTCGTAAAAACGCGATTACTCTTACTGATTGACAGTAAGTCGCGAACGCGAGTCGGAAATACAATTGTGCCGTGATGTTAGTACATATAAATTGTGGGAACGTCGGCACTGTTAACAAGGTAATAGTATTAATGCGTCAAGACGGTATGAAGGAAGCATCCAATTTGGGTAAAGTAATCAGTAAAGCGTCCAACATTGTGGCTCACGTTCGTAAATCAACGCACGCCACCGAGCGATTGAAAGACTTCAAAAAGCTCCAAACAGCAAATGCAACGAGATGGAATCCCGAACTAAGAATGATCAAATCGGTTCTAGAAGTTCCCCATGACGTTCTGCATGATTTACCATGACTCATCACAAGCTTACTGTACATGAGCTGTTTATGCGAAATTTTGAGTCCGTTCGATACGGCAACTGATAAAGCGCAAGGAGATAAAATAGTCACCTCAAGTTTTGTCATACCCTGTATTCGATGATTGCAATCAGAGCTTGATGAGATGCATGCGAAATATTACAACAATAGTAACTTCAACCGTATCATTAATACTTTTCGTCATTCGCTGAAGTTGCGATTCGTGGCTTATGACAAGGAGAAGGTGTTCCGATTAGCTGCAATACTTGATCCGCGTTTTAAAGGCGTGTGGTGCAAAGAAGACGAGTTGTCTGCGCTGCATGAATTAATCAAGGGTGAAATGTCTCGTATGACATCAAACAACAGCCAACCACCACTGACACTGATGTTCCGGTTAAAAGATGCAAACTATTTAATTACATGTGTTGCAGATATTCGAACAGCGCTTGCACCTCTCGCGGCTCAACGATTGACTAAGAACTGAGCAAGTATTTAGCCGAGCCTTGCTTATCAGACGACTCGGGTCCCGTGAAATTTTGGAATATTCATGAAGCATCGATGCCGACGCTAGCGAAATTAGCCATTTTATATTTGCCGGGGCCTGCAACATCGTCGACCGTGGAACGGCTTTATAGCGTTGGTGGGAGGGTTTTCAAGCCCGATCGATGTCGCTTAACAGATAAGCGATTTGAAACTCTTCTGTTTATCAAATGTAATAAAGGTATTTAAAGGTCTGTGCTACATGCTACATGCAGGGATATCTAGATATCCCTGGCTACATCGTTGCAACATTTCGTTTGAACACGTCGATACAAGGATACAAAATAAATGTAATCGTGATTACTTTTGTGTTGTAATCGTAATCAATTACCGGGGATTTTGCTGTAATCGTAATTGTGTGGGTAGGAAGTAATCGTAATCGCATTCGATTACATTTACGAAGTAATCACCCCATGTCTGCACCCTACACAGTAAATATCACATTTTTGATATTTCACATCAGCACGCAACCGTGTGATGCTTCAGGTTGCTTTTCTGAGTAAATGATTTTCCACATATATCGCTTTCATGACTAATGCCAGCATGCGTGCCCATATAAAGCTTGAGAGCCATATTCGATGTAAATGCTTTCCCACAAACACCACAATAAAAATTTTTGATGCCAGCATGCCTGTCTGAATGATGCTTGGGTGCTATTTCCGATATTAATGCTTTCCCACAAATATCACATTCATGATTTTTTTAATGCCAGCATGTTCGTTCAAATGACACTGGAGGTTACCTATCGATGCTAATGCTTATCCATATTTATCACACTTCAGATTGTGACATCAGCATGCAAGTCGAAATGATGTTTGAGTTATTGCTTTGATGTAAATGCTTTTCCCGATATGTCGCACTTATGATC
>ATSW01012582.1:0-13446 GCA_000444245.1 Botryllus schlosseri | reverse complement strand
CAGTACATTGAAGCTTGCTAATAACAAAATATCATCGGTTCGTGTTATCAATTTATTATATATTTTATAACACTAAAATAAACCTCTTTGTAAAGTTGATTATACCATATCGTATCACAGACTGAAATGACAGAATACGTAAATTACTTCATTTGAGATTGGGGTCATTTGAATTAAGACGTGAGCAGAACCTTTAAGAGTCTGTAAGTTCAGATTTTATGATCCACCAATCATAATAATTGCAAATATTTCATTGCAAAGAAATGCTTCTGACATTCTCCTGGTATTTTTTATCGTTAATGAGGACTTGTAAGAAATTCAGAAAGTTTGAATTTTGTTTCAGCAAACACACTTTGCGTTTAGCATTGTCTTCCAGAGATTTGAAGTAGCAGACTACTGAATTAGCCTACATAGAAATTATCACTTGAAATATTTTTTGCAACTCAATTTGGCTTTAATTGCTTCTCATAAATTTTTCTGATGGGTTAGTTGATCTCATTCTGAGCATTTGTAATCGTAGTATGGGTTTGACCCGAGCTGACCTTTTTTAGAATCTTCATCCAAGCGATCTTATCGTTTCAATTCTGGTGCAACACTTTTCTCTACAGTTATCCGAAGTTGTGAAACTACGTAACTTCCATGATCTGCAGTCATTGACAATCGCCGGCAATCCGCTTTGCGATCTGTCACATCATCGAGCGTACATCGTGTTTCATTTGAGGACACTGGAACAGCTTGATGCACAAAATATCACGTTGAACGAGCGGTCAGCCGCCAAGAATAGGTTTGCTCAAGGTCAGTAACGTAACTGCGATAGGCCGATAGGATATATTGGTTGAACAGTAGTCTCATTGCATCAACTTAATCATTTTCCAATGGACTTTGTTTTCTATTCTCGTATAGGCCTACTGCGTGTGTCATAATTAATTTACCATTGCAGAGGAAATTGATCGTTTGTCCGCGGAACTAGGGAAGACAACTACTGACCTGAAAGATTTGAAGGTAGATATTATCCCGATAATCTGTGGTATTTCTTGCTTTGCAGTGACAAAAATCTTTTCATTTGCAATACTGGGATACGATCGATCTGTTTCCATATGTTTGTCAGTGAAAAGTTGTCTATGAAGTTAATAAATATCCCATTCAGGGCAATTACACATAGATTGCATTGGAATATGCCTTTTTCCAAACACGAAATGTAGTAGACCTAGTAATTTGACTTGTTAATAGTGTTTGTTCCCAACGAATGGCGGATTCACAACTTTCAATATTTCTGTCACAAGGAAAAGCATGACGAATCTCTGGACCACTTGGAAATGCTGAATGTCAGAGAAAGGGAGTTGACTGAAAGAGAAGATAAACACGAGGAAATCAGGGAAGAAATGAAAATTGAGTTGGATACGAAGGATGAGCTCGTAAGTGCCCATATTGTGATTGAAGTATACATCTGTTTTCGCACATGTTGCCAGAAAGAATGGATTTGAAGCATTCTCTTGATGTGGAGCATGAATGTGTTTGGTTCATTAGTACAAACTTAGTTACATGCAAGTGATCTTCAATTTGTGCTTACTGAAGAGTTTGTTTTCAATAATTACCAAAATCTTGGAATTTGATCGATATCAATTGTCTTTCAAATTTTAATAATGATATTGTAATATCAATCCAATTTTATTATTGGTTTTGTTTCTTAACTACTAACATGGATATAGTAATATTCTTTCTTCCATAACATTTTCAACGCAAGATATTTTATCAAATATGTGCCTCAAGTACATAGGCTGGCCACATATAATGTGACAATGCCGAGGTATTTTGTTGAACCACTTGTGGTCTAGGTAAATAGACACAGGAATCATAAATGGATAATAAACTGAGCCCACCTCTTATACACTGAATAAACATTTTGTCTGTAAAGCAATCCGTGGATACTTCTTGGTATTGGTGTGCTCTAGAAGTCGTTGTGGCCTTGATTTTGAAATGGGATCTCGAGAGTTATGTATATTTTGATATTCCATTAGTTTTGAAAATCTGAAGCCCCTTACATTCCTACTATGAACTTGTCTTGACTTGTCTGACATCACATTTTTAGTTTGTATTATAAGCGAGGTAGTCATACTAAACTTGCTCAAAGTCACAAACGTTATTTGCCCTTGCTACTGTAACTATTCAGTATTCATTGATTCCAGGATTTCTATTCACACCGTGTTGAACTATTATATTCAAGTGTCATGTTGGACAATAGTAGTCACATCTCATTTTACCTTGGTCAATTTATTTGCCTGGGAGTGGCCCATGTATGCTTCGGAGTGTATCTAAATCCCATAGATATTTGTTCAACTAATCTATGTCGCTTGGCAAGTCGGAATGCTTTTTATTGTTCTTGTTGTTTCTAGCTGAAAAAGAAAGCAAAGGAGTTGCAACGTGCCCAGGCGAGTCAGTTGCAACTGGAACGGGAGCTGGCTTTTTACAAGCTGGACAAAAAATTTGAACCGTTTGACGTAAGTTATGTTTATGAATCTTATAACACTCATCAACTCCAATTAGCATTAGCAATTAGCATGATTATTAGAGTCTCAATGATTTTAATTGCGATTTGGCGCCAAGGTCCTCTAGCAAATGTTCAGTAGATTACCATTACTACCTATAGATATCTTCACAGGATCTATGCTAGTATCAGAATGGTTGATATGTGCATCACAATTTTCTGATATCATAAACAAGAATATTCACAGGACTCCCTTTCAGTAGTTTATTTGCCAATTGGACGAGATGTAGAATGCAAGTGCCCTTTTGAGAAGGTTGAAGAATCCAGTTACTGCACCATATTTGATCCGATTTTTTGGTTTTCAACTTTATGTAACACATCCTGGCAGTACTTTTAGTCTTGAAAGTTTTTGACATTTCGATAACGATTGCATGCCTATTCCGTGAGAGTTTGATTGAACATTTTGTAGCAAACATTATTTGAGTGTTATCTCAGATACCACACGGACTAAGTGACGAAGACGATGCTGGTGGCGATGCACCCTACATCGGAAAATCTGCATATAAAAGAAATCAATTTGCAGTTCCTGGAAAAGCACCAGGAAATGTGAGAATACTTTCGCCCAATTGAGGCTACATAATGTGTGACTGTTACCAGGAATTGGACTGATATGTTTGTGGTATTCATGGTGTTCGTCGACTACTATGGTCAATTTCACCAGGCCAATTTCTTCAATTTTATTTCGTAGCTGCCGACTTGTAGCACGATCCACTTCTAGGCTTTTTATAAGACACGGCTTACACGGATGATATGGCGAGGAGGAGCCTAGATAAACCTCTAACACTTATGTAGGAATTCTGAAGTCGACCTCGGTCGGACTCGAACCCGCAACCCATTGGCATTGCAGCTGTGGATTATACCACTACGCTATCTCGCCACCCCTTGCTTTCTGTGTGATAATGATCCTATAATTATAATCAAACAATTGCTTTTGCATCATATTATACCTTGTTTATTTACTTAGTGATTAGTACGATGCAAGGTCAGTGGAAATCAGAAGAATGGCATGTAATACCGTAATGAATTTTTGTCATTTATTGCTATTCTCTTTTTTTGTTCTTTCAACTCTTGAAACACCTCCTCTAACCCTGTGCTAATCTGCGTGCACGCATATTCGCAGGCTTCCACAGTTGACGCCGCTCTTCAGGAAAAGGAGCGGTTGTTACAAGAAGGTGAGATTAAGAGTTGTATAGAGATAAGAGATGCGAAAATGCATTGCTACCGCAAAACGATTTAAAGACTTTCAAGTTGCATGCAAACATTTTGTTTGAAGAAATCTCAAATTTTTCAGCGGCAAATCGACTGGCAGAGCTGCAACGGGAGCTACGCGACACCGAGGCACAAATCGATGATGCCAACGACGAGTTGGCGAAACTGCAACAGGAGGCCATGGAAAGGTCGATGACGGAAGCAGAGAAAGACAATTTGAGAAGACGCCTCGCCGGGAAGATTCAGAAAGTTTGCCAGGTCAGACACACTAATATGAGGTGACAAATGTTTATATTTTGATATCCCCATTTGCTTGGAGTTTGTCTATGTCAGGGTTGTGACCAATCACAAGTCAATCTCACTTTTATAGTTTTGACTCGGGTCAAGTCCAAGTCAGTTAATAGAATGTCGAGTCCGAGTTATAGTGTTGTGGCTCGAGTCCGAGCCCAAGTCATTGTGTTCACTGTTCAGTATTGAGTTCAACACGGTTCAACCCACTTTTTTATACTCTGCTCAAGTGATATAGAATGGCTCGCATTTATAGTATCGTAAATTTCCTCAGTCTTAACAGTTTCTGGCCCTATTTTCCAAGTATCACGACTGATTGACGAAATACCTATAATGTGGTGACTCCACTATTCTACGAAGTTACAATGAAATGTCTGTCTTGGCCGTCCTGGTCTCGAGTCGTTTGACTTGGTTCGATTCATGCACAATGACTCGAATAGAAGTCGAGTCAATACACAAATTAACCCGAGTCGAGTAATTTTTGCGCATTTGAAAAAATGACTCGAGTCTAGACGAGTCACCAAAAAATCTCGAGTCATTGCAACTCTGGTTTGTATGCACTGATTTTGTCCGATTCTGAAACCAGAGTCATAATAACTCGAGTCGCACTGGTTTGTTGCCTCGACTTGACTCGAGTCATTTTCGTAAAATTGCAAAAGGAGTCAACTTGACTTGAGTCAATTTATGTATTGAGTCGACTTGTACTCAAGTCATTGTACTTGACTAAGTCTTATGACTCGAAAAATTCTAGATGACTTGATTCAAGTGTCGTGTATCATGAATGATGACTTGCTCCCTAACTTGGAGTCGGACTTGACTCAGTAGGGAAATGAAACTGACTCGAGTCAAAACTATAAAAATAAAACTGACTTGTGACTTGGTTACAACCCTGTTCGAAACACTCGGAACTTTCGAAATTCCTAATTTCCATTTCTCATGATCAGACGAAAGAAGAGGCGGAAAAGCTGGAAGACCAGCTCGAAAAGGACCGGGAGGCTTTGCGGAGACACAAATTGGAACTCGACAGGATGAAGTCACGATTGAAAAAGCTCGACCCAAACAGCCCGGAATATGTACGCTTTCAAGTCGGCTGTCTGTCGGATTGCTGATTTTATGTCGTCTGCACTTTTGCAGGCGCGACTTCGATCTCAGATAATAGATAAAGAGAAAACGATAGCCGAGTTGAACCAACGGATTAAAGAGAATGAAGCGAAATTGAATCGACTCATCAAAGGGATCGCTATCGATACCGAGGCGATTAAATCTCTTGAAGAACAACTGGCTAAAGGTGCTGTAAAATATTTTAGTATCTTACAACAGAGGGTCATGTAGAGTTGAGTTAGCATAGCGAACTCTTGGCTTACCGGTAAGAAGTGTTCTAATAGGCCTACGATACTGTTCTGTATTTGTGAAGCATATCCTTGAAATTAGTTGGTAATGAATTAGTGGCAATGCCAACACAAACCGACACAGTTGTATATTTGCACGGTGAATGGCGCTTTGGTGTAAACAGACATGTGTTACGTCTCCATTAATTATAGCCTTGGATCAATTAGGCTCTAAAAATTTATGGCATTGATGGGTGCAATTTGTTGCGATAACAGATAAATCGGCACTTTTGCAAACCAGAACATTTCCTTTGATATTTTGAAGGTCTTTCCGCTATTCGACAATCTTTGCATGAGCTAGCATATTGTTTGGAAATGCACATACAGCAAATAGCTTTCCTTGTCATAAATGGGAAAACTAATTTCGGTCATCGATCATTCTTGTGATACTGTGGCATATCTGATTCAGTATAAAAATGATTATTAGGAAAATATACTATTTATGGAATTGATTTATAATTTATGAGAACTTTTATTGGAGCATGTCTCATACCTTAACACTTCACACATTCACGCATTTGTTAGGTACCATGACAGAAGATGACGGATTGAAAGGCGAATTGGAAGATATCATATCGGGACTGCAAGATTACATTTTGAACGTACGGCAGAAGGCACACGCGCAGCAGGTCTGGTGGTGTGGGCTCTTATTCGTTCACTTCTTTGCAAAATGTTCTTATTTCGAAAGTTTTCGTTGTTATCCATCGACTATAATTCTTAAATCACATTTTAGACCGAATTTGATAATATCTTGCGAGATAAGGAGCGGTTGTTACGCAAGCTTCAAGCTCTGGAAAGGGCTAAAGGACAGTTGGAGGAGGAGACTGAAGATTACGCCCAACTACAGCAGCAGGTAATGAACATTACCTTGCAGTTTGAGAATATGTAATCTCTCCCTTTCAACGGTGTAAATTTGAGGTTGTGCATTTTCGTTTGAGACGGTCAAACATCCGCATTGTCTACATAACATATCGACATATCTGTATCTATTTGCCTTAGGTAACCTTCATATCTACTAATAAGTAGATATACTTGATCAGGTAATTTCTAGAGTTGTACGTCACCCTTATCGCATTGAGCATTGCTTTGAAGAAAAATATCATATTTATCTTTCTGCAGCAGTATTTTTTGACCCGGTAAATCATGGATTGCAGTTGGGTGGAATTCCTCCACATTACTCCGTAATTATTATTGAATATGATTGGTAATTATGATTGTTAATCAAATATCTGTCTGTTGTTTCTCGTGATTGGCCAATCTTAAAGATTTTGGTTTTGATACTGATATTACAATTGAGTCTTCTGCTTCTGACTCTTTGTTTTTTCCATTGACTATTTCTTCCACCACACACTCACTAACATCAGGTGTCAGTATTGGGTGAGCTGAACGATCTGTTGCAAGCGACGCAGGACTTGAATGAGTCCATTCTACGCGGCGGGAGTAAGAAAGACAGAGGAATGACTGATGTGGCTCTCGACCCCATATCGACAATGCACACTGTAAATATAAAGGGTCATTTCCATCGAGCACAAAACCTAATCATCACGCACTTATCATTGCTTGGCCCTGCATCTTCATGCTGTCTGGCGTTCTGTATTGATTGTAGAGGTGTATGGGGGTTTCTTGGCTCACCGAATCAGTTCTTTATTCATGCACCTTATTTGTGTTTGATATTTTCATCCATTCGCATGAGTCTACGCCTACAAATGTGATCATGATACTCTTTTTACTATCACCACTTCACCTTGACATTGTTCAGTATGGGGATCAATTATCATGACAATCCAGATGGCAAGTTATCGCAGATTCTCTGTTATATGGCTTTTGATTATTACTACTTAATATATTGGCATAATATCTAATGACTGAGGCCTGTTACATGTCGAAATGCACTTTTAATCAAAACGAATTATATCCTGCTAGCATGGAAACACTTGTTGAATGTCTGCATTGTAGTAGTCATGGTGTATTCTACTGTATATTTTTCTATAATAAATGTACAGCTTCTTGGAGGTGCAGAACTTCAATATACAATTGAATAGTATATTTATATTGAAATAAACCCGATTGTTGATATACGATGTACTTCTGAATTCTCTAATTGTTGCTGACGATTACCCCTGACAAGTGTCAGCCGAAAATATTCGGGTTTATTGCAATATGAATATACTATTCAATTGTATAGTATGTAAATGTATTGGATGAATTTTAATAATATATTGATATTGAAATAAACCCTGACATTTTTCGGCTGACACTCGTCAGGAACTAGTAGAGAATTCAAAATACCATTGTATAAGCAGCAGTCGTATAACCTATTATGACAAGTAACAGCCGAAAATATTATTGAATTGCATACTTAAGTTCTGTACCTCAAACGTCTCGTCAATGTAATGGATTACGGTGATTGGAAAATTCTGTAATCAATATGTTCGATTGTGTTCATGGCTTACTATGACTGCGGTACTAATTTTGCTTCGAAAAATAACGCTTAGTTCCGCCCACTAGATGGGACGTTATGATAAAGGTCATTCACATATTTTCATCTTAATCACCGGTCGTTGACTGCAATCGTTTCAAATCTGTATCTGCCATGAATGCTCATAACGCCTCAATACCCTTTCAGCTGAAGACACTGAACGATTCTTTAAACGAAATGAGAGATATCAACGACGCGTTACAGCACGAGGCGAGTGAACTGAGTGTCCATGACCAGGAATTGCAAGCTCAGCTGGAAGGGGCTCAGGATCACATACAAAGGTATGCAATAATCTCGACTCCCACATATTGGGTATCGGTAGGAGTAAAACGGGGAACTGTAATGCTATAGCAGTGATTTATATAATCTTGTGTGAAATGCTCGTAACTGACGCGTGAAATAGCCCCCGTGTCACGGCAATTGAAACATTTTCGAAGATTGCAATTATTTGTAGTGTTATTAGTCACGTTGCGTTCGTCGCAAAGAAGTAACGTGAAATTTCAAATGTGACCAGCTTGGATTAACTGCCACAAGTAGCCTATGCGCCCCCTCTACCAAATCTGCGATCGGATACTGCTTACTTGCATACTTGTTCTGACTTTCTGTTTTCTATGTCCTATTGATGTAGTTGTCAGATGTCTTGGGAATCGCTACTACTTGTAATTGTATATAAATTTTCGGCAATATTTAATGAGTAGCACCGCTGACTACGTCGACCACATCTGCCGACTTCAGTCTATTTCCTTGCAAATTTGAAACAGACTGAAAAGATCCTTGAAGGACGCGGACGGGCGTCTGAAGTGCGACCAAGACGAACTGGACCGCCAAATGGAAGCCACCGCTCGATTGCAGAATATCGTCGGCGACAGGGAGGCAGAAGTCACAGGACTGAGGAAAGAATTAGAAAGGGCAAAGGTTGATTATGCGTCAACGAGATTATATCATTTATTCGATCAAAGCTTCTAGTCCATGGCTGTGGCTCATCGCGCGACAGAGCAGATCTATCTTGTGCCACACTTGCGCTAGGAAAGTTGTTACTGTGGTTGCTCAATGTGTAAGATGTAGCTTTTTTCAATACGTTGTTGTCATGTTCAAGTTCGATACAAAGCATAAGTCCAATTCAATACTGAGCAAAGCATGCTCCACTCCACCTGTCCTAATCCAGTACAGTCTGAAGTAAGATATTAATACTCGTAACATACGGGTGTATTTAATTATGGTATTGATGTGTAGCTTCGACAAAGAATATAGACAGATTTGAGATAAACTTTGTAAAATAACAGGACTCGACAGTTTCAATTATCTGAGAACAACGCACTATTGCCGGCTCTCAAGTCTGATTCTGAGCCCGATATTGTTCTGGTCCAACCCAATTCATGACCCATCAGAAATTTGATGTACAATCGGATAATATATTCATATTGAAATAAACACGCATATTTTTTGCTAATACAAGTCAGGGGTAATCGTCAGCAACTAGTAAAGAATTGAAAAGAGCATTATTGAAGTAAATCCAAGTTTCATAGTCGGTGACTGTATTAGCTAGAATATTTCTGAATTCACCTCGCAGGTCGCCAATGATAAACTGAATCAAAGCCTGACTGATCAAAGCGCTCAATACAACAAAGCACTGGGAAGCCTGCTGGACCCGCGAGAAGTAGCGAAACGAATCGCCGAAATGAAAGAGAAACTGCGTCGCGGCGACCATTTGACTATGACGCCAGACAGCGAACTGGACGCGGTCGGAAAAGCCCTGGCTGATTTACAGAGGATTTTAATTGACATGCTCGGTATGTGATGGGGTAGTCTGTGTATTTTGTGTCGTTCAATTATTTGTCCGTTTGAAGGTCGCGAAGCTGCTGACAGAGAAGCTGCCGAAAAACGACTGCAGGAGTTGGAAAAGAATACGGCAAAACTGAAAGGCAAACTTTTGGAGGTACGTGCAATTAGTTATATTACCTTGCGTTACTTCAACACGGATCTCAAAACTTACATCTTACATCACAACATTTTAGCAGCCCCAGTTATCAATAAAACGCGCTGCATAGCAGAGCCGCCCGTCCAGTCATTGAGACTGTTCAACAGAGGTGGTCAACGAAGTGCTTTACGATTTTTGAGTACTCAAGTAGCTTTTGCACAGAAAATATGCATGCACTAGCTTTCGCCATCTCACTGAGTAAATTCTAACACACTAACATCCCAGGCGCAAAAGGAATACAAGGAAGCCATGGAGGCCGCCACCAACGCAAAGCTAGAAGCGGAAAAGAACAAACACCAACAGAATCTCGCCAGGCTTGAAGACGAGATGGACGATTTGCACAGGCGTTTGCGCGAAGTGAGTTATCCTCTGGACATTTTTCTTTTTTCGGAAGGACATATCCAATGTCTCTGTCGCGTTTGTAGGCCGAGGCGGACGCTGATCGAGCTCGAGAAAGAGCTGATGCAGAAGTGGAGAAGTTGAAAGACGAATTGTATGCAAAAGAGGAGAATGCGAGGTTGAGAGATGCCAGGTAATTGCGATGTAAAAAATATCATTATAATCATAGGGAAGGGTTTCCAATAATATACTCTCGTTTAAGCGATATCACGACTTGGACGTGTTGAACCCAATAGTTCAAATCTTGATAATTTTGAATATTTGAAAAAACCCACTGAAATGTTTTCGGTCAGATTACAGGCTTTAAGTTGTGCCGTACTTGTAACCTGCCCAATGGCCTGCTATATGGAATGTTATTATTACTACTCCTCAAGTTATTAGTGAGGATGTGTAGAATATTTTGGTTACTCCAGTCCGAATCCAGTTGTGACAGAAGATTCGTTGGAGCACCGAAATTGCACGCCCTTTTTCACTAAGAGTAAATTGATCAAGGAGAATTATAGTTTGCTGTTTTTCCTTTCACGGAAGTCTTGAAACCTCGATTGGTCGCATCACTGCGTAAGAAACATGTAAAGGAAAGCTACAGATCTTATTGATAAAATTTCTGTGAAGTCAATACTTGTCTCTACACCTAACACTTCATTTTGCCCCGCCTGAGTTATCAGCATGTTGCGGTCATGAAGTGATTCGACTAGTGTGGTGTTTTATTTCTGTTTCATTTCTGACACCGTAACCACCCAGTTTAAGCCACCGAGGTGATAGCACTAGTTCAACACATGTCCATTGAAATACACAAAATCATAGTCTTGCGCAGATCGTGAGTCCTTACATCATGCTGCCCCATTTGTACTATTACACTGGCAGTATTTGCCTGTTTTTGCAATGGTCCCTATTTGCACATTTAGTTATTACCAGGGTTGTCTATCGACCCTTAGTTACTGATAGCCTTCTCTAGTGGACACCCTAAATCATTGGAAGATACAGACAGAGTAAAACTGGCCAAGTGCGATGCTTTCTGATTCAGGACCCAGCAAGATTTGCGAGATCTGGAAAGGGAGCTCGGCGACACCAAACGAGTGCTACGTAGCAAGGATGATAACGAAGCCGAGATTCATAAACTGAACGACAGATTGAAGAGATTGCAAGTGAGTCATTTGTAATTTAAAGACTACTCGAAGTCGTCTCTCCCATTATTTTATTAAATCGCAATCTTATGGTGTTATGTTCTGGAAAAAATTCCAATGAATGATGAGGACGATTGCATCTGCTCTACAGCTATTCTGGATTTCAGCAGCGTTTTGCTAGTTTTCAAAAATCTTGAAGACTGCTATTTTAGCCATGTTGTCTTATCTCAGAACTCCCTGATCAAAAATGTTTCTTACAGCGTAATTACTATTTCGCTTAATCATAGGGTGTGTGGGTTCTAGCACTCATGTTGCCCCCAAATATTGTTAGCTGATAGCTTTCAGTTCAGTGCGCTGCTGGATGTTTCAAAATTTGTTATAGCGTGTCAGACAAATATTCATTTGCCAACATTCGATAACTAGATAACTAGATATTTCACCTGGGTTGATTGTTATAACCAATTTCAGAATATTGTGTTCCATGTAGTTCAAGTGAGATATTTTAATAGTTGTGGCGAATCTACAACAACAAATAGTAAAAGATGTCAATCAAATCATTGAAATTTATCTTTACAAAAAGCAGTTGACTCATGTAAAATATGTCATCATATTTCGTAAAGAGTCTGTTCTTTTATTAATATAAGAGCACTACAGGATTTCATAAAGAGTCAACATAGACCACAACGACTCTTCATGAAACTCCTAAAAGCAGCTGGCAGTAGAAAAGCGATTTGTAACGTTTGTTTCTCTGAATTTTTGCGCCTCTGCTATAACTTGACGACCGCTCTCAAAATGTTTGACTCCTTTTGTAGAGATACCTTTTTTTGTCCAGTACCCTCCTTAACAAGCTGTTATGTTTCAAAATTTGCTCGGAACAATAGGACGCCCATTATATGCCCTATCAATGACTGGATACTCCTTTGTTATAGCAAGTGGGAATCCAAGAAGGTTTTGTAAACAATTACTATGTTATAATTACTGGGTTGCGTTTGATTGGGACGGGTTTGTAGCTAAGAACACATGCGGGTTGACTTGTTGGCACTGTCAACAGTGGCGTGTTTTGACTTGACGGGATTTGAGCATAGTGCAAACTGATTGATCCCAGTCAGTAATGATAAGACAGTGTGTATAGGAATGTACCTTTCGAGTGGATAGGGACATTGGTGTTTTAATGAGGTTATTGGGAGGAATGTCTATGATGCTTTAGTGAATTTAGGATCAAAATAGAAAGCAGCATTAGCTATATAATTTGCAAGTTTTAACTGTACCTACCTAATCATTACTATGTTTCAAGTTGCTAGCCATTTTAGCAACACAATAAAATATAATGCGATAAGTTTTTGCAAATAGAGTAATCCTTTTTGATATTTGTTGATGTCACTTTTGAAAGTGTGGTTTCAGGCATAAATTGTACATGTACATAGCAGGCTGACCAATTTTAGATATTACTACATCTTGGAATATATTGTGATATTAAAGCTATGCCTGGCAACGTCGTACAAACAGAATTGCCGACTTTGAATAGGCAATAATTGAAATGGATTTGAAGACGATAGAGTCTGTAGGCTGTTGGAAAATAATATCAAGTTCTGAGTATTTGCGTTTCCGAGGATTGTTCAAATATTCAATCACACTTAGTGCTGTTATCAACGTATGATGTGGTATATCTATCGTCAAGTATCGATGATTTATACTGGGCGTTTGTTGTAACTCCTTGAAATCTTATATATTAAAGCCTCCATTTACCTTCGTGCAATGATAATGTTATGTCTGTATCTCGTAATTTTGCGAAGCATATTTTATTGTGTGAGTAACCTGTGGTTGAAACGTGGGAATTGAAATCTTCGAAAGGTATTTTCTGATATGAGCCGATCCCATTCGGATATCAACATATCTTCGTTACGACATACTGTTCGTCGCAGAAGGTTACCAAATCAACGGCGTAACATGGTAATATGCTATTTATTACCCTACCACGATAGAAATGCTGCTTAAATAAAAGTTCAACAGCTTTGTAGGATTTTACTCGAGTACAA
>ATSW01012579.1:0-11580 GCA_000444245.1 Botryllus schlosseri | reverse complement strand
TATATCTCTCTTTCTTATTGAAATATCGTAAAACTATACTGCTTGCTAAACTATAAATAAGATAATCACAAAGCAGAATAGCGGCAAATCGGCTTTGCCGGAGTAAGTACAGCAAGTGGGCAAAACTACTTGAGTCTTTCGAAAAAGCAAAACTACTTCGTTACTGACGACCTCCGTATGTCTGTATGGCAGCATCAGCAACATCAATCGCACTTCCTGTTTTCAGAACGGGATTCGCCGTCGCAACTCGCGGACATGAAATCTGGCTTCTAGGGGGACGCAGCCTCCAGGGTGATGGGATGGCCTTCGCAACCGTTTATGTTTATAGGAACGACATCGACGGGAATAGATGGCGCAGAGGAAGACGCATGGCACAAGAAAGAGAGGGGTTTTGTGCTGCTTTTGTCAATGACAGACTGTACGCAATTGGGGGAAGGAGTAGCCGAATCCATCCAGGTAGTTGCAAACACAGTCATTCTACTTTTCGTTATACTCGAGCAGTATCTTAATTGTACTTACACAACTAAAGTGGGTATATTGATAACACCATTTTCACTTGAATTTGAACAGGTTTCGAACCACTAGTAATTAAATTTACATATTGAGGATAATCAAGTACAATATAGAGTTTGTTTGGATCTACACCCCTTTTCTCAATAGAACCTGCCCGGGGGTAGACATTGTATTACGGTAACAGTTTATATTTCCGAAATCGCATCTATTCGACGCGGCTATGATCATTCTTCGTTTTTCTTACTACGTTAAAAGCTGTGTCAGTTTGTGAACAAACAACTCAAGTCTTGGATGGCTTTTTCCAATCTAGTTCGTCAAATTACGGAGTATTCATATAAATTTATCCAATTCACTGCATGGGAGTCGTCATGTGTTGTTTAACTTATAGCACCAGCACCAGTTAAGCCGATTGTCCAACATTTGAGCATGCGAAACTTTGGCTGAGCCATAGGGGCCGAGAACCATTTGCAACCAATATATTTCAATTTTTTGCCGTGAGAGCCATATGATGTGTTTCACAGGTATGCGGCTTTCCCAGGGATACGTGCAGCATGCTCAAGGGCAGTAATGCCTAAATTGCTACCATGGCAGCCATACGCTTTGAGCAGTGAATGCGGACTTCATAATGAACTCGAGGAATTATATTTGGCCGGTGTAGACCCCTAACTAATTTAATGGTTCTGCATTTTTCCTATTCAGGAAACAAACTATATTAGACTGATATATAAGCAAATACAAGCAGGTATGTTCGATACAAATTTAGGGATTTTTAAAATTAGTTTTCCGAGACCGAAAACCCTGTGGATACGCCATTGTCTTGAACTCTCATAGACCTGTCTCAGCTACCCCAAATATAATTATTCTGATCGTGATGGAAAGTTATAAAAAAGCGCCTGAAATTTTAATAATCAAGACGCGATTTAGGTGCCGAGTCGAAAATTTATAAATGAGCAATATCGTACATTCAAAAGAGCAATATACGTCGTCCAAAATTTCCCAATTGGATTTCAGTCACTGTATATAGCCTTTGCAAATTTTATAATCCCTTCCGTTTTGGACTTCAGACAGCTGTAATTTTGTTTTATGATCGCCAAGAAATAGTGCCTAATGTTATGTAAGCAGCACTACACATTGTCAGAGAATATGATATGGCCAGCAGCCTCGAAGTATCTCAGATTAAGCAGCTTCTCACAAATATCCCGGTTGGGATCGGATCATAAAGAGTCAACAAGATTATTCAGATAGCTTGGGAATCTATGAATACCACTTTGCCACCATAGTTGACGGAAGTGGGATTTGTGCTGCAGAACCAATTGCAGGCACGGAGTTAAATTTAACACGTAGCGCATTGCGTTTCCCATGCAACATATGAATATCTTAGAAGTGTTCAACACTATCGACCAACAATTTGCTCATCATTCAATGGGTACGATCACAGTATATCCATGAACCACAGTTCCATAGTGTCAAGTGGAAAGTTGAGGCTTTAGCAGACTTGTAACTACAATGTCAAGGATTACATTCAGCCATGTAACCTAACACTTATCCAACATACTAACTCCTCTGCTCTGAAGAATGTTTATCAACAGAATTTGGATTACCAAAGTAAAATTGCATACTGATATTAATAGACCCGCAATGGTCAATGACTGCAATGTGAGGCAATGGTCAACATGAGAAAACACAATCTCCAAGAAAAAAGTTATATCATCTTTTATTTGTTTTCCAACACAATAAGAGCCTGTGTCGGGATCAAAGGTATTCGTACATAGCTGTAATCAGTTTGCCAAGCAGCTGCGAGAATACCTCATACGCCGAGCCTCCGATCTAATGCTGCGAGGAGAATACTAGCAGACGTGCTCAAAATAGTGAAGAAAGCTACTCAAGTTGAAGTATAAGTTGCGACGTAAAAGCCTACTGAGTACGAGTAGAAGTAGTGCTTTAAAAAGCAACCTAAATCTACCTGAGTTGAAGTAGAATTCACAAAATCTCCGTAAAATGGCCACTTGCCAAATATAAGATGTGACGTTGAGCGATCGCAATGATCCGTGAGATATGATTGTGTCTCCA
This sequence comes from Botryllus schlosseri, assembly GCA_000444245.1. Taxonomy (NCBI): domain Eukaryota; kingdom Metazoa; phylum Chordata; class Ascidiacea; order Stolidobranchia; family Styelidae; genus Botryllus; species Botryllus schlosseri. The sequence goes on along the minus strand of ATSW01012579.1, from coordinate 8,997 downwards.
CCATTGCAGGACACTATGGTTTGGTTCAACAATCGCGTCTGTGTTCATGCGCGCATGTCGTTGCAGTGATATACGTAGATAAAAAATACTTGAACTAGATTCTCCTCATTGAAATGATTGTTTCCGTGTTGAACGATATTACCTCAACATAACACGACTAATTATCTCCAGAATCGACAGTGTCCTTGGCTTGCGCTGTACTTATCATCCACGTAGGTCAGTGGTCGGGAACCTATTTCAACCAAAGAGCCATATTGGCACAATATTCTCAATTGATACTTTTAAAGAGCCATACATGTCAATCAACTGGTACGTCACAATTCAACACACGTGGCGTATTGGTAGCACTAATATATGAGATTCGTAGGGTGAGCTTTTTTTCTGCCCACATGGGTAGATAAAGCCAAGCATAGCCACTACAGCAGTATATACCCACCGTGTGATACGTCAACGACGTGGGGTTATGGGAGGCAAGTGAGGCAGTGCCTCAGATGTCGTCAGGGATTGCACGATCATTCGTTTTCGAACTGATGTACGCCAAGCCACCCAGTCGGAGGGACCCAGATCTTGAAAGGGGGCCCAAAATTATTTCGTGAATGATCATTAATTATAGAGTATTATTTTGAAAATGTATCCAACTTTTTTCAGTATTTTCGCTTGGCACAATTTAGTGTCACTAAATGTCTTGATCATTGGTTCCCCTTCATTGTATGATTTCGGCGTCGTCCATTACCACGCCACGATGCACCAGCACAAAATAAAGTTCAAGCTAAACTGGGACTCCGAAAAGTGTGTCAAAATATTCGGCAGCGAAAAACTTTGGCCTAAACCAGCCTAAACGGCTGGCGCCTAGTTTTGCTGTCGTGGCAATCAGTACCTACCCCACAGGAATAATGCCGTCCCACAAAAAAATTAGTTACCGGCAGTGAAGAAATAGCTATTTGCAATCGTATGCGTCTTTTAGTTCAGTACGCTTGGACGATTTCAACATGTATTCACTATATATCAGACATTATAGGTCAAGAAATAATGACATGCAACGAAGTAATTATTCCAATGGGCCCGCTCAAATACGTTCAACTTTTAACTACGTTTCCTATAAATTTCCAAGACGACACCTCATTCGGCTCTACCGGAAAATCTGATAAATCTGAGAGGATAGGAAAGTTATAGCAATACACAGAGGTGGTCAAAGTAGTCAAGAAAGCTACTCAAGTAGAAGTAGAAGTAGCGACGAAAAAATCTACTCAAGTACGGGTAGAAGTACTTTTTCAACAAGGCACCGAAAACTACTTGAAGTAGAAGTAGAATTGACTGACTTTAAATCTACTCAAGACTGTTTTCAAAACTACTTACTGTCAATACAAATCAAGCTCTTCGCACCTTCGGCATAACTCAATTTGCAGCTTTTGACAGTCCATGCGAACGAATTAAGACTGTTTTCAAAACTACTTACTTACTTAATTCGTTCGCATGGACTGTCACTAGCTGCAAATTGAGTTATGCCGAAGGTGCGAAGAGCTTGATTTGTATTGACGAATCCCAGGAGGTATCAATTTCCGACAGAATAAGCATTCTTTCGTATCATGCGATGCCAATTATAGTATTGATATGAAAATGCGATACTAACCCATTATTTACTAGAGGACGCCGTTTTAGAGAATATCATGGCATAGCGCCCTGCCCCATATTATAAGGCCCAAACTTTAGGCGAAGAGCAATACGTAGAAGTTGTATCGGACACGGTTTCATCACTTTGCGCGAATAGTATACGTTAATAAAAATATTGTGGATCGTAAAAGTTATGTTTGGTGTAGCATTATTTTCGGAAAATAGAGGCGTTACTACATTTGTTTATGCTTCCACATGTATGTTCTGCAGACAAAAGAACTGAAAGTAATTATAACTCAAAGATGATACTCGCAATTGAAAGTGAAATACAAATAACACTTCTAAAAAGCGGAAAAGCGGAAAATATATTTCATGTCTTTATTTGTCCATAAAGCTTCGAAGGTGATCTGCTAAAACATCAGGTGTAACGTTCCAAAAGGTTGGATTTTCCAGATTAGCAAGACACGTAACGGGCTGCTAGATTACGATATGATAGGTAATTGCTAGATTGCAAAAGGGTATAGTGTCAAACGGAATGTGGTGGGCCATATTTACCGTGATGAAATATTTGATATGCGCGACAATGCGGTGTGAGCGGAACCAAGCAATCCGGTACTCAAATTATATTCACTGATACTTTCGTGAAAACATATTTGTCTCTCCATAACTACTGTGCGCGATGCTAGCGAAAAGTAAGTAAGTAGATCACAAAATATTACGAAGTAGAAGTAGAAGTAGAGGAAATCAAATCTACTTGAGTAAGTATCAGAAGTAGAGGAAAACTACTTGAGTACTTCCAAAAAGTAGAAGTACTTCGTTACTGACCACATCTGGCAATACACATGCAATTACCAATATTATAGACCAATTCAGTCATGAATTATAGAATATTTTCGCGCTTGACGCGTAGTGGGAAATATATTTAGTGACGATCGTAATCCTCAAAATTTAACTCTCCAAACACTGGGTGGAGAAACTATGGCTCTTTAGAGTATGACATATGGCTCTTCGTCAAATTCCTATTTTTGTACTTAATTCATCAATGTTGGAGCAACTTGTCAGTAAATTTTAGTCACGACCGGAATAATTGTTCTCGTAGCAGTATAAACACGTCTTTGAGAGGCAAAGTCAGCGGCGTATTCAGGTTTAGCGGCTATGACCCCTTTTTCGAAATACTCAAATTTAAGTTGCTGTCGCGCCGGCGACCAATATCCCTCGCTAATTCGATGTACCCCCCGCTTGGATTGCACGATACGTTGATCAAAGAGAATAGCAGATATTGAGACGACTGAAATACAACGCAGTTTTCATAACACATTGCCTTGTGATCTACGATGAGAAACGAACTGCCCTGGAAGTGACGTTCACAATTAGAAATTCGAATTCCAACCAAAGCCATAGCGATATCCACATTGTTGATTGATAAGTAGCCTAGCTCTTTAGTGCAGCCGTTAAAGTTTAGGAATGTAGCGCAATGCCATATTACCTCCGAATACTTTCGAGTATTGAAAAGTCGGAATTAGTGTGACAATTACATTCGACGAATATCACTTAAATTCTAAGCTACTTACGATGAATTGCGTTATCGCAGGTGAGGCTTAGCCCGTCTATGCCTTACCTCTCATTTGTCGCTCTATTTTCGAACAACAAATATTCAAATTTCGGGATTTTTGGAGAAGAAATGTTTAAAATCTAGTCGTTCATGAACATCGATAGAAACTACCTGATCATTAAAACTTACAATCGGTAGATATGTACTGCTCCAGTGTGACCCTGTTTGGCGTAACTTACACATATTATCATGGTCATCGCATGTAAAAAGAGAAACAAGAAGAACCTACGATATCGGCCTACCATATTTTCAGAGCCCAAAAAGAGGACACTTTATTCTTGGCGGGAAATATGGTGGTTACAGGCAAAACAAGTATATAATAAGTGATAGAAAACGGGAAATTTAAACAGATAATTCAGATAGCGAGAGAGAGGACCTGAATGAAGTTGTCAAATCTTGGTAAGGCCGGAAAACCCCTGCAGTTCTTCAGGAGTAGATTGTGCCTTTTGTAGTCTTCGCTGTCTTATGCTCTGAAGGTCTCGTTTAAATAAAGGAAGAAAAAGAGGATGACATGTGAAAAATCAAGACATTTGGGCGACCTGGTAGAACACTTCATACTTTTATTGAGAAAAGAGTACAAATAACCTACTCCTTAAAGAGGACATGTGGTATGCCTACCCATAACCTACGATGATTTTTCCATACCTGTTATAAATGTCCACTCCCAATACACGAGATCCTCGTCGAAGGAAAATATCTACTTACCACCATCCAGTAGCAACCTGACCAGGAGATCTATCGACTACTCAGGACCTGCCATCTGCAATGTATTGCCACCACATAACTATGAATTGCCTTATAACAGCTTAATAAAGACCTACTTAATCACCTCTTGTCGTTATATTAACACTGTTGCCCTACCTAGCCAAGACATTGCTTCATTGATTATTTGCTACCATCGCTTACTTTTTATTTTTATCTTCTTTTTTTAATAAACATTTTTCACAGCCAGACTGTATAAAGTCAAGTGTACCTGTTCGATGCGGGTGTGATCCAAGCCCCGAACTACTGCCATCTCCGGCTAAGCAAATTTGTCACCATGTTACAGATGCATTGTGGGTAGTAGGCTGGACGACTTAGTACAGGCGCTTATGGAAAAACGTCCAGTTTTAAAATATATTTGATTCGTACTGGGTTTGTAGTATTTTATACGAATGGAGCTTTGAATGAATAATCATCGTAACATTCAGGATTTGTTTCAGCCCAATATTTCGTGTTTATATCTGTGTTATCTGTGTATTTCGACTTGTCGAAGACATCTCGTTTTGGTGGTAGTGTTTGTTGCGCCTATGGGTGCAGAAAAAGATATCCACGGAGTCATATATGAGAACTAATAGCGATGGTAGTAGCGATGAAGAGTCTTTGGTAAAGCGTCGGTATCCAAGAACATTTCACCGGTGAGTGAATGGCAGAATATGCAGGGCAGCAAGACTGCCGTATCTTTGAATAATCAGTTTCTATTTTTAATATCTCCTGACCATCGCAGTCAATCAATGTCCAGATAAGCCACAGCATTAATGAGTAGTCCATGTTAAAGTGTCATTATACCAGAACATTTTGTCACAAGTATATGCATGTTGGTATGATCAGAGCAGACTATATCAGCAGTCCCAGCACCATGTCAGTTCATCAGTATACCTGTAATAGCATGACCAGCCAGATCACTGTTCGTATTCTGTATGGGCAGTTCAGCCAATAACTAGCTTAGTACTCAATCCTCGCTTAAAATTGTCGTGAAGGTTGGAGGTAGGACTAGAAGGAAGGGTATAATTGAGGGCCACACGGTTTTGTCCAGCGTAGTTATCGTACACGCGTCAGGAACAGTGGCGAGATTTCATAGGATGGTCGACCTCAATAACCAATTCGTCAGAACTATAGAGATGAAAGTCGGTTGTTCCGATTCTTAGAACCAGGGATATCTAGATATCCCTGCTTAGGACAGGATCGAAATTTGAATCTGTGAGCAGCGATCCGTTCATATATTATTACTAATTCCACTTTTGGTACAGTTCCAGGACACACAATGCTGATAGCATCATAACCATGTTAGCTTCAGACACGCTTCCACTATGTGTAGATAAAATATAAATACCCTCATTCTACGCATACAGAGAACGAAGACACGCGCGAATCGCTTTTATAAGCACATCTCTGAAATATTGAAAACTAGAGTGGTCAATCTGAAACCACACTCGTGATCCCAATTATGTCAATCTCGTTAGGATTTCTGTGATGTTTAGCAGTTGAAACCTTTCAAACTGCGTGGGCCTTTAGATCGGGCTGTCGCGCCAGAAAATGAGCATAAAAGGTATTTACCTTTTAGAGCCTTAGAACAGTGGTTATCAAACTTTTTAAGACACCCCCCCCCACCCTTATGATGGTGAAAGATTCCCCCCTCCCCTTATCGACATATCATAAAGCGCAACTAGGTTGCTAGAAAACTTGACCGATAGTTTGATGGCATGGAAGGTTACGACTGTGGATGAGAGATTTTTAAACATGAAATTTAGACTAAATACAAAAGAACAATCATGAATTGTATGTAAATCGCGCGGAGCGCAAAAACAATTTCAGTTGAGCTCAGCTTCGCGGCCTCTTCAGATGCTTTCACGCCCCAATGAGGGCACGCCCTCAGTTTGGCAACTATTGCCTAGAATTATCATGGTGAAATATACTAAGAGGAAGTTTAATCAAGTCTCTGCATTAGACCTAATTCGATTTTAGTACGCATTCGATCAATATTATTCTTTAGACTCTCGCGGGCCGCACAGAACGTCGTTGCGGGCCGCATGCGGCCCGCGGGCCGTAGTTTGCCTACCCCTGCACTAGTCGTACTAGGTCTTCCAGGTTGTACCAGGGTAGAGTATGTCATTTCTTCAACCGCAAAGAGTTATTAGTTCAGGCGGGGTTGATTTTTAGTTTTTTGAAGACGTTGTTGCCGTGGTAAGGTTGTCGCCGTGGGTTGGGGCAATCCCACCTATGACGGCCTACGGGGAAGATATCTAGTCGTAAAGCATTGGGATCAATAGGTAACCAAATTCCGTGTAAATATATTTGATCACAAGTATTCCAAATGGAACCATTACAGAAATCATATAGTGCGCCTTAGAATAGGCAGTTTATTTTTGTTTCGCCGCCTTCGGCCGCTCAGCACGGTGAAAACATTTTGACCGCCTCTGGCGCCCGTAACTTATGTAGGTGGTACTCGAGCACTGCATAAAACCTTGAAATAGTACGTCGGTGGAAAAATTTTTGGAATCACTGCTCTACTGCAACGCCATTTTTTCAGCGCCGTCATGTCACTCACTGAACCCAGCGCCCCCAAAATGCCCCTGAGCGTTTCCGCACCTTAAAAATCCAGAATTAACCATGGGGGAGCTGGTGCTCTGGTCAAGAAACACTGGTGCAGATGGATTGAGTCGGGATGATAGCGCAATTCGGATTCCTGTCAAATGGGGAATAGTAAATATGGTATATGGTCCACCGAAATAATATAGTGTTGCGGACAATTCAATCTCTGGATGTCAGTGTAAAATTCAGATGAGGTAACATTTAATTGGAGATGTATTAACATATATCGGATATTACGAGTGTTTATTCAATGTCAGCTGTTGTCTGAAACTACATAAATATCACATTGTTGCTTACAACTGGGGTCCATGAGACGACAATGTTCAAATACATAAACAAGAAACGATAAACTATATTGTCCGCGAAGGGAACTGCTAAGGAGACGACATTTGTTGTCTACTTTTGTGCTCATTAGGTAGCTGTTTTATGCTTGGAATAGCAGTGTTGGATGACTCGAGTCACGACTTTCGTATGACTTGACTCGACTAGAGTCACTTTGCTAAAAATGACTTCACTTGACTCGACGTATCAGAAATGCCGATTGAATCGTGACTCGGAGCAAAATTCACGAGTCAATTCAAAGTCATAAAATTATCTGTGTCGATACAAAATCGCTGTATCTTGCATGTGTTCGGATTCTATGCGAAACGCTGGTGTAACCCGTGGGAGATAGCGCAGTGGTATAATCCACAGCTGCAACACCAATGATTTGCGGGTTAAAGCCTAGAAGTGGGCCGTGCTAGAAGTCCGCAGTTACGGAATAAAAATGAAAAATATCGACCTGGTGTAAATGACCATAGTAGTCGACAAACACCATGAATGCCTCAAAAATAAACAAACAAACCCGTAGGAGCAACCAATCATTCAATGATCGTGGGTTTTACTGAGCTTCTAATCTATCATTCTCTCACAAATAAATTGACCTGCACCGAGGTGATCGAAGCATACAGATTACGTTATCGCAACCAGTAGTAAAGTAATTAAATAGCAAAATATTCTTTCATTGTTCTCTATTTTTACCTTAAACAAACATCTTGTTTTATTGAAATTGAATTCGAATATATATACTATGGATGTTCAGAAATAACCTTTTTTCCTGAATCTTGCTGGCTACGTGATTGAGTGGTTGGGTTGCCTTAAAAACGACGCACACCAAATTTGAATTCATTCCAACCAATATTCGCGGGTTTCGTAGAGTTTGAAAATTTTGAATTTGCCCAAAAGCGCAAATTTTTTTTTTCTGCCAACCCCATGAAATTGTTGGGATGTCTTCAAAAACTATGCAAAATAAATTTGACTCAATTCCAAGCCGTAGAAGCGGAGGTATTTCAGTTTTTCTTCGATAATTTTGGGATTATCCTTGATCGGTGGGTTTACATCGAGGGTTTACATCTTTGTAACGGCCCGTGACTGTGATACAGTATAGATAATGACAATACTAATTATTGAAAAATTAATGTCACACTGATTAGTTGGAGATGAGTCAACGACATTGAAATAGCATCGTGGAAACGATTGCGATATAATTTGCAAATGTAATACTTTCAAGGCTGAAATCGGGGACCATTATGAGAAAATAAACTGACACACAGGTAAAATACAGGACATATTTCACAGGTTACTTTGGATATTTGAAAGTATATTTTGTTGCGCCAATGCAGATTTCACGAAATAGGAACGTCGTTGTGGCTGTTTCCGCCCATGCAATGCATTATGATATGTGCTTCCCAAAACTCCTATATACCCCTACAATGCGAATTACGAATTGCATGCCACTATTTTCGGCTTTCAAAGGATCCGTATCAACCTTCGGGTATTTATATGTAGTGAACTTGGATCAATGAACAACAGAATGTTTAGGTATGTAATGTGACCATTTGGTTGATAGTATTCGTGACAGATAGGCTATTCCTCCAATCAATATCAGCTGAAGAATTTCATATCACTCTCTTGATTTGGTGTCTCACCATACAATTGTCTGCATTAAACCAAGTGTAGTACAGCAACGCGTCTTAATGCACGTCTACAAAAAGAGGATTTCGTTGATAATAAAAGACCCCATGACTAATACGCTTTATAAACTTGATAAGTTACCATTTGGTTTCTCTGAGTTTTCTAGCAGATAAAAGGCATGTTTGAAGTACCTTGGATGCCATTGATTGACATGCGGATCATTCATAATAACAATCATTAGCATTTTACTGGATTGATGAGCGAGGATAATACTGTTTGATGTTTTCGGAACAGCTAATTTGGAAACCGTACAAAGTAAGAATCAATCAAAACTGAGTCAAGGGTAACCAAACAATATACGGTGAGTGAAACAAGGAAAAAATACGGGTGTATCTAAGGCAGGGGTGGGCAAACTTTTGAGCTCGCGGGCCGCATTCAACATCTGAATCCATTCGCGGGCCGCACTATAT
>KE606082.1:0-19536 GCA_000444245.1 Botryllus schlosseri | reverse complement strand
TGCATGCAATGCCACCTAGTGACATGGGAATTTAGAATCGCATTATCTTTTGAACCGCTGGAAATTTTTTAATTCAATCTTTTTTCATGTACCCAGAATTCAAAAAAGAACAACATTCGTAAATATTGGATTTGCATATTTCAAGGGGCACTTTGGCCGAATGAAAAGTACGCCGTAACCCAAACGCAGAGAGTCGTTCGATTTTGCCGTGTCCACATCATTGCAGGACACTGTGGTTTCGCTGTCTTCAAACAGTATAGTACTACAATCGCAGCAGACATGACAATTCCTGATGGAGCGTGCAATATCATATTATAACACAGCGCGGTATGTCGATTTCTACTTCGGCCCGCGCTAGTTTGAAGAACATTACCTCTATTGTTTCTTCGTGTGACAGAACAATGGCGGGTGAGTGACGAATTGACGCTGGGCTAGAATCAGCAGTTGACGTCTGAGACTCTGAAACATCAGATATGCTTATGGCTGGGTTGCGACCAAGCATGACGCGAGTCATGAGTCAACACCAGTCGCGATATTTTGGTGACTCGACCTGACTCGAGTCCCTTTCTGAAATGCATAAAATGACTCGACTAGAGTCAATTTTTTCATTGAATCGGCTAGTCGTATAACTCGAGACTAGGACGGCCAACACAGACATTTCCTCGTAACTTTGAAGTGTAGTAAAGTCACAACATCATTGGTATTTTGTCTGTCCATCCTGATACTTGGAAAATAGGGCCAGAAACAGTTAGGACTGAGGAAAATCACTATATTATGAATGCCAGCCATTCTATATCCCTCGAGCAGAGTTGAGAAGAGTGGGTTGACCCGGATTGAACTAAAAACTGAACAGTGCACAGAATGACTTGGACTCGAGTCAAAACACAATGACTCGGGCTCGGTCCTCTGCTTGAACTTGACTAGGTGGTGATTTAAAAATAACTCGACTTGACTCGAGTCATAAGTATAAACGTGAGTTTGATAATATGTGACTCGGAACCCTTGTGACTTGGTCACAACCCCGCGACCGGGTCACAAGGTTTCTAGTCACAAGTAATTCGCCACCGAGTCAATTCCGAGTCCAAGTCAAGTCCAGTCATATCTATATTACTGTTAAGTCTCCAGTAAAAGTGCTGTTCCACTCCCGTCATAGAACTCTGCTTGGTGAGTCCCTCACATTCATGATTAGGGCTGAGTAAAACCGAGTCAGCTGAATGATTCGAATCTGAGTCTAGTATTAATTCTGATGGTTTGAGTCAACCAGCGAGATAGGATTCTTTCTAGTACTTAAAGTTACACTGCAATTTAAAAATGATGTGGTCTCAAATTGGAAGGCAAAACGGACTAAAAATTTTGGCCGCAGCCATTTTCTTCAGAACGCCAGCGTGATGGAGCTGCAATTTACTGAAATTTCCACAGGACCATCACGCTCCAGCAGTCACGCAGAGATCGAGCTTTATATAGTTGTCAGCCGATGTTATGAAGGGAATATGTCGTTCACGGCAAGGTGGTCTAGATACCGCGTTCAACGGAAGATGTCCAGTCAGGAGATTCATGTCAGAATCGGGCCTAGTGTATTCTATTTCTTTAGGACAGAAGTAGAACATGTCTAACAATGTTTTATACATAAGAATAGGACATGATATATTCCTGTCCTAAAGAAATCGAATATACAAGGCCCGATTTTGAAATAAATCTCCTGACTGGACATCTTCCGTTCAACGCGGTATCTAAACCACCTTGTACCACATATTTCCTTCATATCATCGGCTGACGACCATATAAAGCTCGATCTCTGCGTGACTGCTGGAGTGTGAAGGTCCTGTGGAAATTTCAATGAATTGCAGCTCCATTACGGCGGCGTTCTGAAGAAATGACTGCGGCCAAAATTTCTATATCGTTTTGCCCTTCAATTAGAGACCGCATCATTTTTAGAGTGCAGTGCCCCTTTAAATTACACGCACTTTGCCGGAAGGAGTCAATTTATCAAGGAGAATCATGGTTTTGATACAATTTTCCACTGCGTAAGGCTGTAAGCCTCGATCGGTCGTATGGTAGCATATGAAACGTGTAGTGCAAAGCGACGCACGGTCGTGGAAATGCCGTATCTGTGAAGTCGTGATAAACCATCAGCATTTTGCCAAATTAATACTCAATTCATATTCCAGCCCCTCTCAAAATATACTCATATCTTGCCTACTTACTGAAATGGCTATGAGTCAGGACTACTCTGCGTAAAATTCAGTTTTCAGCCACAACCAAAACTAGGCCTAGAATATCTACTCTTTCACTTGCTGGGATATCGATACTTCTACTGGAATAGGAGCTTTCATTGTCACTGTTTTTCTACTTGGAAACGATAACTCCTTGGACCAACCCTACCCTAGAGAGTCGAGTCGTTGAAAATTTGCGCCTCGAGACGGACTCGGGTCATGACTCGAATGATCACAACCCCGGGTTCCCGCAACCTACGACTTACCGCTCGAGTGATCTGCATTCTGTCTTTGCGGGGGTGGCGACGACTCTGAAACACACAAGTATTCTGTTTTTTGTTTTTTTTCAAATTGGGAAAAAAAATCGGAATTTTTTACGAAAACACACCGCTTTCGGGTTTCTGAGATTTCCTTCGCTTCTGTATTTCCCGCGACACTTTGGCGCCGCCGTGTCGCCTGAACTTCCCTTTCAATTTGGAATAGAACCATTCGCCGGCCAGCGAGGCGAGATTTCTGCCGAATCGATTTCAAATCATTTACATCGTTATAATTAGTAATATCACAATAAATTATGAACGTCGACAAAAATGAATATTCGCGGTTTTCGTAGAATTTGAAATTTTTAAATTTGCTTGAAAACGCAAAAAAAATGTTCTTTCAAATTATTCTGCTAACCTCATGACTATGCAAAACAAATTTGACTAAATTCCAAGCCGTACAATCGTAGTTATTTCAGTTTTTCTTGCATAATTCTGGGATTATCCTTGATCGGTGGATAATCCAATAATTATCATCGAAAAACTGGAATAACCTCGCCTCTACAGCTTTGAATTGAGTCAAATTTGTTTCGTATAGTTTTTGAAGACAGCCCAGCAATTTCGTGAGGTTGGCAGAAAAATTTGAAAAAAAAAAAATTTTGGCGTGTTTGGGCAAATTCAAAATTTTCAAACTCTACGTAAACCGCGAATATTGGTTGGAATGAATTCAAATTTGGCGTGCGTTGTTTTTTAGGGCATCCCAACGATTTAATCACGTAGCCAGCAAGATTCAGGAAAAAAGGTTATTTTTGAACAGCCCTAGTCTACATCGAGTGTTCAAGTATCACACATTATGATATTGCAACAGTGTGATGGATGTGCAGAGTTCAGATATGTAACTTTTATGCGACAACAAAGAATATAAGGCCAGTTCTACATCGACATCGTCATTTGGTATTTTTTTTACCATACCTTTATGGCAGAGCTGTGGATTGATCACGACTGCACAGACATCCTATGTCCACATCTTTCTAGCAGGGCTGCAATGACTCGAGTCATGACTAGACTCGAGTCGCAATTTTCTGATGACTCGACTTGACTCGAGTCGTTTTCTCAAAATACGGAAATGACTCGACTTGAGTCAATCAGTGCATTGACTCGGCTTGGACTCGAGTCATTGCGCATGACTCGGACCAAGTCACATGACTCGAGTTTCAGACGGCCAAGACCGATATTTAATTGTAATTACAAAGAATACTGAAGTAACCACACTGTTGGTATTTCGCCTATTGCTACTGGTACTTGAAAATGCGACCAGAAACTGTTAAAATTGAAGAAAATTAGTAGGCGTATATTTTAAATGTGAACCATTCGATATCACCAGAGTTATAAAAGTGTATTTAACAAGACTTTTTAAATCGATACTGAGCATTCAACGCAATGACTTGGACTCGGAGTCATGATACCATGACTTGGACTCGACCCTCTGCTCGCTGACTCGAACTTGACTCGAACTTGACTCGCGTCAAAACTATAAAAGTGAGATTGACTTGTGACTCAGTTACACCAACCCTGCTTCCTACTACAGTTTCATGTTTCGTTGTTCGTTCTGATCAACTACTTTTCAAAAAAGACTCTCGGAGGTACAGAACTTCAATATACAATTGAATAATAAAAGTGGCATATTCAAATAAACCTTAAAAGTTGCCAGGGATTATCCCTATTGCGTGACAGCCGAAAATATTTGAGTTTATTTCGATGTGAATATATCATTGAACTGTAAATTGCTATTCACATTGAAAAGTGTCTTGTGCCGGTATACTGCGGACTTCACAAACTAATGCGGTCACGTAGTGCGAACTGTCAAGCTGACTTGAAAAAAGGTTGTCCGTCCCGACTTGGGCAAACTGCGATACTGGATTTTCAAAATGCGCAACTAGAAAAATCCGTTCTCAAAACTGACGAACTGAACTAGAATTAAAGATCTTTAAAAATCTGATACCACAATTCAATAATCTCTGATAATACAAGTTACTGGATTGCAAATGAGCTAAGAAATACTGGAGATAGAATTCCTATTTCAGAAGAACGGGGTTCCGAATTTGAAATGGAAAGGGTTCCGAGAACCAGGGTTGTGATGACTCGAGTCGTGACTCGACTCGAGTCACGATTTTCTAATGACTCCGGAAATGACTTGACTCGAGTCAATTTGTGTATTGACTCGACTTGGACTCGAGACTCAGACGGCCAAGACCAACATTTCATTGTAATTTCGAAGAATAGTAAAGTAACCACACTATTGGGATTTCGTCTGTTGGTACTGGCATAGGCGCCGAAAACCTGGGTATGCAAGGTATACCACGCATACCTAGACATTTTGTTAGGTATACGGCATACCTAGGATTCGGTTTGGCATGTATCGGCATAAACCCCGATTGTGTTATTTAGAGCAAATCGCAATGTATTCCCATTTACGACATTACCTGCTGCCGCTTATGTGAGCGAGGTAACCCGTTGCGCGCGGCCAATTAGCAAGAAGCGTGTTGCCAATTAGCGAGATTTGACTGTGCAAAATGTAACGCAACGCGATTTCCCGCTGAGATGATCGCGAAATTATGTCATTGATTGCCGTGCGCTCGGCAATGGTCGCTTGGGACGCTTGCCTGATTTACCGTGTCTCCAACAAGCCTAGGTTCACTGGATTGAAAAATTACATCAGCAGTAGGTCCGGTGCGTACTGTACCATCGCTAGCCTGCACTATCGCATCTGCATTGGCGCGCACGATATCATCGGTAGCCTACACAATCGCATCTGCAACAGTCCTGGTACGAAGAATATCGTCGCTGGCCAACTATTGCGTCTCGAGCTTAGCATGCGTTTGCTTTAATCTCTCGATGGCTTGGAGACGATGCCGTTAGGTGTATGATTGTGATTAAAGAGTGACATCGCTAAACTGAATGACATCGAATGTCCGCAGACATGTGCGATTGTGCGTGCGCCGAGCATGCGTAATTGAATTCCGCTGATACTTAAACATAACCATCAGAAGATGTGTGTCAAGGCTTTAGTTGTAAAAGACGAGAAAGGTTTGAACAACCTGAAATCGGTGTTATTATAAAACAGATTCCATACCAACTCAGAAGATTTGCCTTGCGCAAATCGTCGCCCAAATTACGTAATACACGTTGACAAGAGGCGTATTTAATTGTTCGCAAGCGATTAGGAACTCGCTAATTTACAGCACTTCCGGACTCGTTGACAAGCTTATCATACGCGCAAGTTCGTTAATACGAGGAGATTGTATTATCGGCATTTACGCATGCACTTAACCCTCATGAATTGATGCTATATAAACCCTAATTATCAATTCCGTCAAATTATGATGTCATTCCTTTGTGACGTCATCGAACCCGCATACCTAAGGAAAATTAGCGTTCGGCACCTATGGGTACTGGTACTCGGAAATGCGACCAGAAACTTCTCAAAGTGAGGAAAATTAGTATATTATAAATGCGAATCATTCGATATCACCAAACAGTTATAAAAAGTGGGCTTAACAGGACTTTAACTGGAAACTGAGCAGTCAACACAATAAGTTGGACTCGGACTCGAGTCATAATATCATGACTCGGACTCGACCCTCTGCTCGATTACTTGGACTCGGTAGTGAATTGAAAATGACTCGACCTGACTCGAGTCAAAACTATAAAAGTGAGATTGGCTTATGACTTGGAACCCAGTGACTTGGTTACAACCCTGCCGAGAACGCCAAAACCCAACCCTGGCTCCGTCACTGTTAGCAGTGATGACTCTGAGCTAGCAATGGCAGCAAGAACACCACACAGCAGAGCACCAGCATCACAATTCACGCCAAGCGACGACAAATGATTTCTAGTTGTCAGGCAACTAATTTTTTCTAAAATCCGCGACTAGAACTAGACCTACTAAAAGAAACAGTAGTGGGTTCATCGATTCATAGCTGGTAGGCCTACAAGTCTCCGTTCGACCAAACACAAATTCTGTAAATTGGTTTCGGGTCAAACCTACATGGTAACCAGTCACCATAAATGATAATGCTGTCCCTAGCGCATAGTTTATGTACTTTTGTTACATATAATGACTGATATTGACAATACAATAACAGAAAACATAGTACAATAAAAAAGTTTTGCTTACTCAATGCCAATTACAGAGTATGATATTTCTTACTCAAAGTATTTACAATGACTTTGTAGGCTAGAGGAGAGAATTTCACCAAACCTTTGCTTCACGCAGGCTGTGCAAAAGCATTTCTTTGAGACTTTGTCGTAGGTTATGCAATCGATCTTGTTCTTGCAAAAGAACAATTCGCATCCGTCGCATTGAGACTGGGAAAAGAATTATAACGATTTTTCAGCATTCTTCGTCACGTAACAGAACAGGCATAAGAGACCCCTATGGAATCTCGGTTCATTTTTTGAAATAAATTCTGCGCGATGAGAGATTTTCTGCATAGAATAATTAGGTAATTAAACAGAAAGTTGTGCGTCACGTCGCCACCAATTCCACTCTGGATAAGAGATATGTGTATTATTGGGAGCAACGTGAACATTACCAATCAGCAGGGTTGTAATGACTCAAGTCATGACTCGACTCGAGTCACGATCTTCTGATGACTCGGCTTGACTCGAGATTTTCTCAAATTACGGAAATGACTCGACTCGAGTCAATTTGAGTATTGACTTGACTTGGACTCGAGTCATTGCGCATGACTCGTAACAAGTCATATGACTCGAGACTCTGACGGCCAAGACCGACATTTCATTGTAATTTCGGAGAATAGTAAAGTAACCACCCTATCGCGATTTCGTCTATTGGTACTGGTACTTGAAAATGCGACCAGAAACTGTTAAAAGTGAGGATAATCAGTATATTAAAAATGCGAGCCATTCGATATCATCAAACAGAGTTACAAAAGTAGGTTTAACAAGATTTCAACTGGAAACTGATCTGTCAACACAATGACTTGAACTCGGGACTCAAGTCATAATACCATGACTCGAACTCGACCCTCTGCTCGCTGACTTGGACTCGGACTTGACTCGGTGGTGAATTGAAAATGACTCGACTTGACTCGAGTCAAAACTACAAAAGTGAGATTGACTTGTGACTCGGAGCCTTGTGACTTGGCTACAGCCCTGCCAATCAGGGTCCCCACGGTGTTTATATAATCAGTTTACGGCTAGGGTATCATAGGAACATTCATTACCAGACTTTTACGAACGACTCGACTTTTATAATATGCAACAACAACTAAATCTACTCACTGATCAAAATGCGCAACTACAACCAGAACTATAGGTCATAAGACTTTTCAGAACTCGGAACTACACTACAAAAAAAATTTGTCAAATTTGGTCTCAAATTCAAGAAATGAGGATGATTTGGTCTCATTTTCAGCAATTTTGGTCTCACTGATGAATTGAGGTCTTGAAATTGAGACCGATTCAGCTTTTTAAGACCATATATAATCGTCACAACTATTTGGTCATAAAAATAAGACCAATAAAACGCATCTTATAAGACATATTGTGCTTGTTACCACAGTTTTTGCTGTGTCAGTATTTTTGGTCTTGTTTTTAAGACAAATTTCGCTAATCAAGAAACGACATGATTTGTGGTCTTAAAAAATGAGACCGGAATGTTGACATGGGCCAGGAGCTTTAAGACATAACTAACTTGTTGAGACAGTTTTTAATGTGTCAGTATTTTTGGTCTTGTTTTTTAAAACAAATTTCGCTAATCAAGAGACGACACGATTTGTGGTCTTAAAAATGAGACCGGAAAGTTCACATGGGCCAGGATCTCTACGACATAACTAGCTTATTGAGACGGTTTATGATGCCTCAGTTTTTTTGGTCTCGTTTTTAAGACGAATGCTAATCAAGAAACATCATGGTCTGTAGTCTTATAAACCAGAATGGTCAAAGGTCATTGCAAATACAATCTAGCGGTGACTTGAGAGCGGAGAGCCAAAGCGTATTTGGTGGTGCCATGTTTGTCCATTTCTCGTTGGTCACATGTCACACTTCAAATAAATTAAATACAGGATGCATTTGCGCCAGAACAAAAATTCAAGGTACCGTACCTTGTCACTTTTCACTGACACAATGGTGTTGGCACGTCGCACCCACCACAAATACTATTATATACTCAAACTACACTATATATTGTTTGGAGGATTGTATACAAATTGGTAAGTGATATATAGAATGATAATGTTATGTAAAAAGTAGGCTATATAATGAATGGCAAATCCAGGTATATTTTGCTTCCCTTCATGCAGAACCTAACACTGACATGGATGCCCACACAACTCGCGTGGGGCCGTGGGCGACTATGGTCTCATTTTCGAGCAATTTCAGTCTTACTTTTGAGACGAAAAATCGTTGCTAAGACCAATCAGTATTTAAGACCGATTGGTCTTTAAGACATTTTTTTTAAAAAAGTCACTTTAAGACCATAAGAGATAAGACCAAATTTGTCTTATTATTTTTGTAGTGTAGAAATATAACTGACGTTTAAAAATCTGAAACTAATCAACTAAAACACAACAAGATTAAATTCAGAAGCAACTCATTAATTTTTTTCTTATCGGAATTGGGTCGGCTTTCCACACAAACATGTAATGGCCCGACGCCCGATAAGTGCATGGATTGAAATATCTACAAATTTCAAACGTTTTCTCCTTCGTCCAACACAAATAATAACTTGAGCTATCCAATGAGTGTCTCATGTGCAATGGCAATCAATCCCACGCATCAAAACAGCCAATAACAGGTCATATATTCCGGATTTACCTTGGGATTTATCAGCCACACAAATTTGCTCCCGCATTTCGCACAAAGATCGGAGACTTCGGCATCGTTGCGGACCACTTCCTCTTTATTGACATCTTCATTCAGTTGCCTCAATTCACAGAAGATAAATTTCAATACAACAGTACACTGGTATAGAGCCGGTGAAAAACAGAATCAACGTTCAATATAACTATATAGTTATTGCTTATTAGCGACAAGCAGACACCCCCCTATTACGTTCGTATGATCGTATCCCACTGCAGTGTTGTGCTGATCATAACAAATTACGCGCACAGGCATGAGCGAGAGAGAGCTAGCAGTTTAGAGAGAGTTGAGTTTATTGTTTAATGCAATCCATTGTTCACTAATGAGTAGTCTTTGAAATCAGACACTAACCTGGTCTAGGCGATGTAAAGAGGAGGCATACACATTGCACAGTGTACACTGAATGAAAAATAAATGAAGACAATGCAAAAAAGACAAGCGACAAAATGAGGTGATATGTGACGGAAGGCGAGATCGATATGTCAGGTCGTGGTCCGGTAAACCTGGGGGCTGACTAGTATTGTATTGATTCAGTAGAAATTGCATGTATTTCGACTTGAATGTGGACATGCTAGGAGAAACACCGCACTGCGATACAATAAAATGATTGGAAGGCGTAGAAACCACTTGGAGTAGTCTATCAAATCACGCGCCGAACTGGGCCTGGGTGATGTAACAGGAGAGGCATGCGTCTTCCTATCTTTTCATTGTATTGCAGTCTTGTGGTGTTTTGAAATGGTGAAAATATTATTAAACTGATACTGATAAGCACGGATTTGGGTTTGGGATCGGTAAAACGGATTTTTTTGGCCGGATTTATCAGATCATCGTCCGGTAATCTCGAGCACTGACTAGCATTTGTTACTAATTTGTTCATTGGCCTATGATGA
Organism: Botryllus schlosseri; assembly: GCA_000444245.1. Taxonomy (NCBI): domain Eukaryota; kingdom Metazoa; phylum Chordata; class Ascidiacea; order Stolidobranchia; family Styelidae; genus Botryllus; species Botryllus schlosseri. The sequence goes on along the minus strand of KE606082.1, from coordinate 9,291 downwards.
CATCAACGTGAAAAAGAATTTAGGCACTGCGCGGCGTACACGAATATATCCAATCCCGTTCCAGTGCTATATTGTTGAGTGACGATGCTGCGTTACCGGCGATCATAATCCGGCCGTGACATATTTCACAGGCAGTGTTCGATTCGAGATGTTGACCAGAGAAAAGTTGATATATTGCACGTTCACCTCACACAATAGCAGATGTCGTGGAATGTGAAGGCAAACATCTCCGAGTCATAACCAAGTGCTGTCGTATTGACTTTGTGGGCGGGACTAAAACAGCGCCCACTCGCTGCTAAAAAATCAACCTCAATATGAGCCGAAGATAAACATTTCATCAAGTTGATCTCAATGAAGATGACACTATCAGCGATGTCACTATTATTGTGACTTTCGTGGACTTTACTACTCACAGCCGACATGATTACGAAATGCTTTCAAACTCACCCAAGGTTTCATAACGATAAAATCCGGGACTGGAAGATTAGCGATTAGATATATTTTATCATAAACCATAGAGCACTCACTCGATTCGGTGCGATTCGACTCTTCTTACATCATAATCGCGCTGGATGACGTTCAAAATAGTTTTCTCTTCTTCTTCGGTAAGTTCTCCGAGGTCTAGTTTACGTCCCATGACGTCAGCAAAAGTACCAGAAGTATCTGGTATCGGCTAAAACCTAATAATCGACAGGACACATATAATATTACGTCAATGCTTGGTTGCTGCTATCGGGATTCATCCATTGCTATATTGTAGCATCTACACAACACCCTGAACGAAACGACCTCGCCGATTATCAATAATCCTCATGCCTTGAAGATCAAGGTGTTTGAAATGCAAGGCGTGACCAAGAACTAAATGGATCGAAGCCTTTCAAAACACTGACAAACTGCAACGCGAGCGATTTGCGACCGCTTTACAACTCCACCGTAGCGAGCAGCCATGTTCCGCATTCATATTGATATGTAACAAATTATACATGAAGCTGAAAACATCCGGTTTTGTTGGGTAGGCCTACACGTTGAAATTGCGATATTTCATAAATTACCGCGTGTAACTCTCATAGATTGCTGCGCGTGTTCTTGGTACTTTACTTTCTGCACTAATTCGATGAACTGAAATTAGGGACGATCTTTCAGTCGGAAGATTAGCAGCCCGTCGGTCGCTTCAAGGAATGATTTAAAAATACAAATCATGATACATAAATAGTCCGAAGGCCTAAGCGCCGCCTAGAATGTTTGAAATTCCCAGTTGCGAAGAAAAATGCCATTTAAATAAGATCAGACGTAACCATATCATAACTAACTACTCCAAACCTATATAAGTTAGCCTAACAGGACAATGACTACATATATTGACGTAACCATCGCAAAACTATACCTCTGAATCTGAGCGCTCATATGGTCCGTAATACAGTTGCAAAGTTTAGCGAATCGAGAATGCCGTTCATTGAAATTCTATGGTTTAGCAAACAATGGCCTCTGGCCGAAGGGTCCAGCATTCTTATGAAGATATTTTCCAATGTTTGCGGACCGAAATGGAATTTGCCACACCCACGTCGGTCTTGAATCGGAGTTATCAGCATATTATATTCTTTCTTGCTTTGAAATAAATCACCATCAGAATATCTTCGCAACAAAATACGCTTCAACATGTATTTGCCTTCGTTACCATAGTAGTGCGATAATAGCTAGCCCGTAAGCTTATGAATATCAAGACCAAACATTTAAAACAACTATATATGCATTCAACAACTGAAAACCGATACCCTACTTCCGTGCTGTCGAAGATCTTTTCACAGCTCGTTGCTATTATGAGAGACGGACAATTTTCAGTTCAGCGATCTTTGAGTCGACGCAGGCGTTCAGTAATTAGGAATGCCGAAAAGCTGACGTAAATAAATATATAACCTCCATCCCAAACAGATAATATAGCCTCTACCACTCTGTCAAAAAAATTGAGAATCGGCATTTGCTCGCCGGCACATCTCATCGGCAAACAAAAGTATTTTCAAGTAAACACAGTTCTTTCTCCTTCGGCGTTTATTTGTCGAGGTAACATCGTCTACAAATTCAGCGCGAATTGACTTTAATAAGCGCTCTAATTGCATGTTCATGGATTAAATGCGTGATAAATGAGAACCCTCTACGTTTGGAAGATAAAGTTCTGATGTCGGATACTAAAGCGATCCCGGTCCTACAAAATGAAGCTATTGGGTTACCAGTATCCGCCAAGTTTATGTACCAATAGTTCAGATTCAAGGTTCTCTCGAATTAATACTAGATACAATTGAATCGACATAGCAATTGTATATCGAAGTTCTGTACCTCCAGAAGTATCGTCGAATACTCAGGGGAGAGAGAGTGAGAGAGAGAGAGTCTTTATTTTCATCCAACCGAAATACATAACAAACGGCAGTGATGGTGGTACAGAAAATATGCATGCACAGTATTCGGTATTAGATAGGAATGATCGATCAGACCGTGAAGGTCATCTAGTCTGATCACACCAGCATCAAACAGGTACACTTGACTCTGAACAGTCTGGCTCAACTTAGAGTTATCATATTTTGGAAATAGGAAAAAAGGACAGTTTTTCAAAATTTTCAGACTTGCAACACCAGAGGAAAATCGTGCGGCACATTTTTTGCACTTGGTGGTCGGTTGACTAAAAAAGGTCAACTTTCTGGTTCAGGTCCCAAAATACAGTCATTATCAGTTGTGTGACTAAAGAAAAGGTCTATATACTTTCCGGCTCAGCTCCCGAACTAGCCGCCGGAGCCTTACTGCAGTGCTGATTTACTGTATCTCAGTGGAATTTTGCCCTATATATAACCAAAATTCTCAAAAAAGATGACATTTGGGCGTCCTCCGATGACACTATCAAAAATCTTAGCTTTAAAAGAGCCACAACAGAAAAATACGCATTTATTACGTCACAGAGTAATGCAGGCTATCAGTTGAAGTTTATTACTGTATTGTGCGTGTGGTGATAATACGAGATCCAATCTCTATAGCAGGGGTTCTCAACCCGCGGCCCGCGTATATTTTGCGGCCCGCGACATCTTTCATTATAAACGCAATTACTAATGACACGGTATTGTTACAAATTAATTTAGATGCTTAGCTATTTTATCGTACCGTCTCTGTTTCGCTTGATTACTCATTCTTGAAGACAGTGGTTCTCAAACTGGAGGGGGCGCCCCCTTTGGTGTGTGAAGCATCTGAAAGGGGGGGGCGAAGCTGCGACCAACTGAAAAAAAAAACGCGCTGCACCCAATTCATAGTTATTTCTCTGTATACAGTCCGAATTTCATATTTGAAAATTCTCCATAATCAACGGCTATATCCTTCCATGCCATCAAACCAGCCGTTTGTATTGCTAGCTTTGTGGTTGCATTTTGTTATATGGACGATAAGGGGGCACGAAATTTTTCCTTATCAAAAAAGGGGAGGGGGGGCATGACTAAAAAAAGTTTGAGAACACTGCTTTAATGTGTTCTCGTTTCTTGAAATATGCTCGACTTCAGATTGTTATTGTTTTGAATCGGTATTCGGCTGGACTCTGGTTAAAGAGAATCCCGCTACGTAGTAGGCCTACACTTTTAAAGAGTGTTTAACCCACTGAGAACGGTTGTTGAGATTGCCGACGACGTTACAAATATATCGTTTAAAACTGCTTCGAATATCGCTAAACCCAAGAAATCTGATATAGATTTCAATAAAATCGTAACATACTTTGCGAATATTTGCTGTTTCCGGAACTTAGCTGCAAGGACAACATCACCTGACAAATTTCGAAGATATAATAGTCCGATTCAATCGTGACCAGACGAGTAGCATCAATATCAGTCAATCTTTTATCGCATGATCTCAAACACGTTGCCACGTAGACTACTTTAACACAGCCTTGGATGAATCCACCGACATTGCATAACTAATTATCTGGTTGAATTTTATCAGAGTGGAGATATATGCAGATAAATGCTGGCTGGGCAAACGTGGGGAGGGGACCAGCGAAAAATATCAACTTGAGAAAGCTGACTTCTGTAACTATTGGTACAGGGCCCCAGGCATGAACGGAAAGAAGAAGGTTGATTGGTTTGCTCAGAAATGCCCCTAAACACCAGACTTCTTCTCATATCACTCAGAGCTCAATGTGATAATTGCCTCTAACGCAAAAGTAATCGTAATTTTATACTTGCTCGCCCACGCATTGGAACAAAGAGTTCGGCTCTCTGGTGGAAGGATTTGAAGTTGCATATACCGACTTGACAACGAATGTAATGCTCGCTCCACGAAGGGATTTACATGCGCCGCTAGAAGATACATATATTATTGCAAGCAGCAGTTGCAAACTTACGGACGTTGTCCATTATTACTTTATAATGCATAGAAATGCAGTAAATGCCGGTATACGACTGGTAAATAGGCTACAATAGCCTAAATTTAATAGTAGCCCACGAATACAAGGTATAACATTGTTCTGCGGCCCGCAGCGTCTTTTGCTGTTAAAATGCGGCCCGTTAGACGAGGGAAGTTGAGAACCCCTGCTCTATAGTGATACGGTGCGTCTCCACTTCCACCTGGGCTGCAAGGTGTTTGAAATCAGGCTGATATGACGTCAACGCAGTGTGTAGTAGTTCCTTCAAGCATTTAAGGAAAATTTTAGCACGGTAATCTTATTACTCCGTATATCTGTCTTCGTTGGATAACTCTTGGCAAGTTTTTTAGTATTGTTTCGTAATAATGACGTTTCAAGATACTGTTATATTTTCCTGTTCATACTTTATTTTCTTGCAATTATGGCCCGACGACATTTTCTTGGCCAAATCTCTACAGCTATTGCTAGCCTTTACAATTAAAAGGGAAGAGCCTCATTCATCATTACTAACCCGGAAATGATTGTGACATGCGGTAGCGTGACTAATTATAATCAAGTGCATTTTTGAACACAATGATTTATAATTGATTGGTGAACAAGCACCATTGTTGCCGGTGAAACGTTTATGTGAACTCGATTCGAGAGTTCAGTTGCAAAGTTTTAACTCTGTAGTGCCACCTACCCCTAAATTTCTAAAGTCTTCCGTAAACCACGAGGAAAGAAACACACGATAACAGCACGCATATTGTTATTACATGATAAAATGCATGAATATATAATCAGGATAAACCTCTCTAGCAAAACGGCGAAACGTATGTGCAATCATTAGAGAGCCGCTGTTAGAGGATGAAAGAGGCGAACTTTGCCCACTCCTGTAATATAGCGCTCGAGGTCACGGCTCAACGCAGGGGTTTCTGTACTATAATTAGCGACCCCGATGGGGTCGTTTCCTATTCTCTGGGGTCGCGGCGACGAACATTTATTAACAATGATTATTACAAGAATGCAGGGATATCTAAAACTTCTAGTTCTACTTCTACTTCTAGTTCTAGATATCCCGGCCAGAATGTCTATTGGGCTGAATATTTCATTTCATTTTTCGAATTAGAAGAAACACACGACCCCTGAGGAATGCGAACCCGCTAAACAAGGCATCAGACCAGTCGAAGCGTCATTTCGAAGCGCCACCTATTATAACGTAAGGTTGGTGTCTGGCCATTAGTATGAAGATTAAAGAGTCAGGAACATAGAAACCAATAGTACGGTAATTTTTCCTTCTGGGAATATTACTAGTGACCGTTAGTGCTACGTGTTAACAGTATAATAATTACTATATGATACATACACAGGACAGGATAGTAAGTGGGTTTGGGCGATGATGCTGACCATTTTTTAGTATTCAACACCCCAAATTGAGAGATACGGTCGAAATTTGAGGTCGCGACCATAAAGGGTTTGGGAACCGCTAACGTATGGACTTCGCTTACCTCATAGGCTTGCCATATTTTGAAAATCTAAAAAGAGGACACTTTTTCAGAAATTTGAGACTTGCAAAACCGTAGAAGAATTCTCAAAAAAAAGGTCAACTTTCCCCCAAAGCTCAAAAGACCGTTTTTCTCTCGACATTGCTAGATGGATGACTAAAAAAAGGTCAACTTTTCGCTCAGACCACAAATTCCAGTTTTTCACTCCGAAATACTCGCCGGAGCGTCACTGCTGTGCTAATTTACGGCATACCACTTGCATTTTGCTCGAAATGTGACCCAAATTTTCAAAAAAGAGGACAAAAGGGCGTCCTCCGAGGACACTTGCAAAAACGTCAAAAAAGAGGACAAATCATCTCAAAAGAGGAAGTATGGTAACCCTCAGGGCCGTAACAGCACTTCGTCAGGCCCCCCAAAAAAACTTTGGTTTCGGGCCCCCGATATGGTTATAGACCGAACTTCTGGGGGGCTTCACCCCCCAGACCCCCCGCCCTCCGGCTATACACTGTTTACCATTATTCATCATGTTCATTGGGAGTTTTTTTAGTTTATCAGCTCTTGTGGCCTAAGCGCGCGAAGCGCGGAAAATTACTACAATTCATGATTTCATCGGTCAGTATGATCGGGAATTGCGTATTTGTTATCAATTTTTATCTTCTCTCTCTGCTGACGTAATCAGATTTGTCTGTAGCGCTGAGTGAGGTGTGTTTGAAAAGGTAGAACCACTCAATAATAATTAAACATCTTCGGGCGTATACCCGTCGGCAGGAACGAAACAGCACCTCGTCAGGCCCCCATCACGTTGTTCGCGTTTGTCACGAAATTATCTGTACTGTAATGTGAGCCGAGCCAGCGCGAAGGGCGAAAATTTTCGATAATTTATGATAAAATCGGTTAATCAGATCGGCGATTGCATATATAATATGCTATCAATTTATTGTCCTCTCTACTCCCGTAATTAGATTTACCGGTAGAGCTGAGTGAAGTGTCTTGAAAACGGCATGGTCCGTAAATATTGATTAAACATCTTCGGGCGGGCGGACCCGTTGATATGACTTCGTTAGATGATGTTATTTCGTGACTTGCAGTCTACTATATCAAAAAATATAGAATCGCCCAAACGTAGGCTTCTAAACTAAGAGACGCACACGATTTCAAATTGTATTTCTTCACTGGCATAAAATTTTTCCCAGCGGGATGGTATTTGTCTTGTGAGGTTCAGATTGCAAAGACAGGAACATTCGGCGCCGGTCATTCAGGCGCCTATGGACAATTAAACCTACATGTATTTTATATAGCCTACATAACAAAGTTTTCTGTCTGCGTAAGGGCATAGACCTTTTCACGCTGCCGATCGTTCTGGCACACTTCTTGGAGTCGCATGTTATATGGCCTAAAACTTGATTGTGTGTCTTGGTGGGTCGTGGCTCGGTAATGGCCCAATAACCAATAATATAGAAAAAATGGCCACTTGAATTCGCGCGCAGCGCGAAAAAATTTTGAAAATTTTCATAAATTTTCAAAAAATGCTCTATGATTTATGCTAATTCACGAAATGAAGTGACGAACAAACTAAACTGACTCAACCGACCATTTGCCAAACAAAAGCAGCGATAATAAGGGATAACCAAAAGACACTGAAAAGGCTGACTCCTAGATACGATGCACTTGCGATATATACTATAGTAGCCTACGTTGCTGCAATTCTAAACAGTGCATGAGCCATCGCATGCGAGCGTGACATGTTTAGCAGATTTAAGACGCAAACGATGTAGTTAACCTTCTCACAAGACTGATCTCCATTGAAACACTCGACCGTATGCTACAACGGCAAATAACTGCCTTACCTACGCTTAGTAGGTCAGTTATCGACAGTCCTACACTGTCACGGATGCTGTCCGTCGTAATTGCGGCTCAATATCTCCGACTATCAGCTGTGATTTGATCTGCCGCGAAAAACGAGAATGAGCGACGTCACTCATCCGGTTGCATGGCGACAGAGAAACAGCCGCTTGAGAAATGCTATGAGCTGCGACTTCTGCGTTGCGTGTCACGCCTGCATGACGGTTTTTTTGCTGCTGGTGGCGATTATACGCTTGTTACGTACGACGAGGACAACTAGAATAAATTGTAGCGTAGACAGTGTTGGGATGACTCGAGTCACCTCTCACTATGACTTGACTTGACTCGACTTTTCAGAAATTTGGATTGAATCGTGACTCGAAGCAAAATTCACGAGACAATTTCAAGTCATCAAGTCCGCGACGACTATTCTGCCGGTCCGCGACGACTATTCTGCCGGTCCGCCAGACATTTTGTAATTTTATACCTAATTGCAAAATAAAATAAGGAGAAGGCTTATCAATGGATGGAGCAACACATCACATTTAAAACTAAATAAAAACATCCCCATTTTATTCGTACTACGCATTTCGTAGTACGTTTGGTTGTAGTGGGAAATGAGCAAAGGTGTTTGTCCCGACTCCGAAACGCTTCTTCTCTCGACATTATCGAATAGAAGAAAAATATTCAAGCTGTGGTATTCCCGGGGCCTTACCACCTAGGGTTCACGACCCGAATGGGTCCGTTTACCTATTCTACGTAGTCGCGGGGACAGAAATTGAATACCAATGACGTATGCCATTAAACCGGGTGTTATCGGCAGTTCATTTCTGAATATTCTAGTTCATTTTGCAACATAGAAAGAAACGACCTCTGAAAAATGCGAACTTGGCAAACAAGGTATCGGGTCAGTCGAAGGGTCATACTAAAACGCCAGACACTCTAACGTAAGGTTGGCATCTGGCCAACTCTATTAAAATTCAAATGTCATGAGGCTAGAAATCAATGGGATTGTAATTTTCCTTCCAGGAAAACTACAAGTGACCGCTAGTGCTATGTGCATAGTGGTTCTCAAACTGGGTCCCGAGGTTCGTTTGGGGTCTGCGAGAAATGTTCCGAAAAATTCAAGCCATCCGAAAAAAAACTAAATTCTGGAATATAAAAAAATTCAGGCAAATTATTGTTAAATCAAACTCGATGGTAGCCGACATAATATCATTAATCAAGATAAAGTAGAATATTTTAGTGCTAAATTATCCAATTTTAAATTTGAGTTTCGCCTTGCGCGCTTTAGTTTCACTACGCATTTCTCAATTTTATTGTGCGTATTCCCACCCAGGAACAAAATACGCATAGATTTACAGAATTGAAATCTAAAGAATCTTCCTGCATTCGCAATTATGCGAGCATCGCTTAAGGCCGTTGAAATACTTTAATCTAGGAACGCGTAAAGAGTGACTGCATTATCGGCATTTCGGCGCTGAACGTTACGCGCCACGACATACTACGACATAGAGCGGTTTTGCCAACAAACGGCTTCACGTCACGAGAAGTGCGCTGGAAAATATCACTGGCGGC
>ATSW01012573.1:0-17705 GCA_000444245.1 Botryllus schlosseri | reverse complement strand
CCCCCCCCCCGAACAAAAAACGTTGGTCCTGGGTCCCCATCGGGTGATAAAACCACACTTCCGGGGGACTTGACCCCCAGACCACCATTCGGCTGTCCGCTATTTGCTGATACTAGGTAGCAACATCGGGTGTCCATTTACTGAGGCAGCTATAGTCTCGCATAGACGCGCGAAGCGCAAAAAAATTCACTAATTAATGATTGAATTGGTCAATATGATCGGGAATTGCATATAAATTGAGATCAGTTTTTATCCTCTCTCTGCTCACGTAAAAAGATTTACCAGTAAAGCTGAGTGATGTGTGATTGAAAAGGTAGGACCCCTCAATAATAATTACACATCTTCCGGCGTACACCCGTTGACTGGAACGAAACGTCACTTCGTCAGGCCCACGAAAAAACTTGGGTGTTGGGCTTCCATAGGGTGATAAATCGACCCCCTCCCCATCACGTTGCTCGCTTTTTCCACGGAATCAGCTGTAGGCCTACTGTTTAGCGAGCCAGTGCGAAGCGCGAAAACTTTCGATAATTCGTGTTAAAATCGGTCAGTAAGATCGGAGATTGCACATACATTGCTATCAATTTCTTGTCCTCTCTGCTCACGTTACCAGATTTACCGGTAGAGCTGAGTGAGGTGCAATGTTCCCTCTAAGCTGCAAACGTGTGCAGTGCTGACACGGTGTCTGCGCACAGAAAATCTACGTTGCGCACAAGAAATCCGAAGTTATGGCCTTTTTTAGTCGTTACGCACTGTTATCCAAGGGTCAGCGCAGTGAGTTGTTAAGTGTGCGCAGACTAATCAAAACTTAAAGCGAACATTGTAAGGTGTCTTGGAAGCTGTGGGGCCCGTAACTAATAATTAAACATATTCGAGCGGGCGGACCCGTTGGTATGACTTCGTTGCATGATGTTATTTCGTGACCTCCTGTCTGCAATATCAAAAAATATAGAATCGCCCAACAGGGATATTGCCCAACAGGAATATCCCTGTCGCCCAATCGTACTAAACTAAAAGACGCACACGATTTCAAATTGGTATTTCTTCTCTGTCATATAATTTTCCCTGCCAGATGGAATTCGTCTTCTGGGGTTCAGATTGCCAAGACAGGAACATTCGGTGCCAGTCATTTAGGCGCCCATGGACAATTAAACCTATATGTATTTTGAAGGCTATATATAACGAAGTTTTCGGTGTTAATTTGCTCTGAATACTCATTAAGGATATGTCCTATCACCACATCATCTACTGCGAAGCCATTTTTCTCCAGCGCCCCCCATACCGCCCCGCTGAGCCCAGCGCCCCCCATATCGTCCCCTGAGCGTTTCCGCCCCCTTCAAAATCGCCAGCGCCCCCTGGGGGGCGCTGGGGGCAAGGTTAAGAACCACTGCCTTAATCCAATGGTTACCAACGGACCTTTCGGCCGATAGTTGAGTCGAAATCAACCCTAAGAGATACAGCCTGCTGGTGACTAGTTTACTTTTCCCGTGCAATCGCCTTTTTGACTGAACATTTGAACAATAACACAGGCGCCGCGGCTTTAAATCTCTGTAGGGAAGACATGCCCAAACGATTTCAAATGTGAACCGCATTGCACTTTGGTAGGTACCGCTCGCCACTTTAGTATCAAAAATTTATCATTAGGTGTGTTGTTGTCCAAAAGCGTGACCAGGATTTCAATTTTTATTGATTTATTCCTTTATTTATTATTGTTTTGGGGGAATGGGAGGATTTGATGAGTTGAAGGAAACTGCATAGCCATAGAACACTTTGTCAGCTCTGAAAACGATAGTCTCTAGCCTCCACCCAGACTTCCATGGGGATTTTCATCAGTATATTAAAATTTGAGCGCGTCCGATATCGGACTTTTGAGCCGATACCGATAAAACCGAGATCTATCACCTTTACTGATATTCCCGATATATTCACCGACATTAAAAAAATAGGGCATCTAGCCCAAGACGCATTTCCAAAACTCCAGAGCATGTTCCAGAGCACTCGAGTAGTTTTTGTCTTCTTGCATTAAGGGGACTAGCAACCAAAAACAAATCAAAATTTTTGATTTTTTTTTCTGCTAAGAAATGTTAACATTGTATCTCTGCTGTCACCTCATGGCCATTTTTTACCCAAACAATAACTAAAAACTGCAAAATTTCGATTTTATTTTCCTTTGATAATTGGGGGGGGGTGTTTTTTTTCAAGTTCCTACCAAAAGATCGCATGTTTCGTCCGATGACTCTATAAAATATATGGTTTGACAGTTATAAAATATATCTATCTATAATATCTCCGGGTACAAATTTGTTTGATTGTTGTCAGTTGGCATTCTGGCACTCATTCTTATCATTACATCGGTAACACCTGTTGATTGACTTTTTACGTTTCAAGTGTTTGATAGTCGTTTTCTCAATTGTAAAATTTTGTTAAGTTGCATCACGGCAAACCAAAAATTTGTTTGAAATATTTGTCGTAAATGCGTCACTCAAGGTTTTTTGAAAAGCTGAGATTCAGACCTGTGCTATGCTAAAAGTTTTTAGTCATAGGTCTATCATGTCAAGAGGTACAGAACGTCACAGTAAACTTACAGCAAATTTATGATAAAAATTGGGATTTTTTTGAATTTTTGAATTTCGAAATGAAATTTCCCCGAGGTGGGTTGCATGTAATCCTTTAAATTTTAGCATAGCACAGCACTGTTCTAGTACTTCCTAAAGAAGGCGTTAGATCGTAAAAAGGGCTTCGCAATATCGCGATTTTGCATTCCCTGTGTCGGTGCATTTTCTGTCCTTGAAATACAAAAAAATCCACAATCCGCAGGGTATAACGAAAATTTTTGTTTTTTTGTTTATAGCATAGCGACATCTAGCAACTGTGAAAATTTCATGGTGATGGGGGTAGCCATCCGAAATTTAGGTTTTTGGGTTGCTAGTCCCCTTAAATACTCGAGTGGTTATGGTTTTAGAATCTATACTTCTACTAGACGTAAAGTGAAATCGATGACTACGATGACTACTTTGATCACTCCAGCCTGTAAGCTGGTATATATTCCTATTGTCTAACAGTCACAGATTTTATTAGTTCTCGACCCTACTACCGCGTGTTGCATCGTGATGAAAATTGCCGCTATATTGCGATTGGCCGATACCGATATTTATTCCAAATCTTGATATCGATAAAATTGGCAAACCAATAATAATCGGCCGGACTCTAATATTGATACATACAATTCGCAGACATACAAACACACCATTTCCGTAGCGAACCAAATACGGCATTACGCTATTGACGCAATACTTAACACGCAATGCAATTAATTTACTGTATAGTTGCCCCAAGCACCAAGAATTTTCAAAGTTAATGAACGACTTTGGTCAATAATATTGTTACTTGGATAATGGATATTAGGGCTGTTCAAAAATAACCTTTTTTCCCGGATTCCAGCCATTCACTGATTAAATTGTCAGGTTACCCTAAAGAACGCTGCACACCAAATTTGGTTCGATTCTAACAAGTATAGGACTCCGCAGATCCAATTAAAATTTTTAATTTATTATGGAAAATTGAAAAAAAAAATTTCCATATTTTTCTGCCAACCCCATGAAATTGTTGAGCTGTCTTCAAAGACGTTGCAAAACAAATTTGAATCAATTCCGACCAGTAGAAGCGGAGTTATGTGAGTTTTTCGTTGATAAATCGCGGATTATCCACCGATCAAGGATAATCCGAGAATTCTCATCGAAAAACTCACACAACTCCGCTTCTACTGGTCGGAATTGACTCAAATTTGTTTTGCAACGTCTTTGAAGACAGCTCAACAATTTCATGGGGTTGGCAGAAAAATTTGGAAATTTTTTTTTTCAATTTTCCATAATAAATTAAAAATTTTAATTGGATCTGCGGAGTCCTATACTTGTTAGAATCGAATCAAATTTGGTGTGCAGCGTTTTTTAGGGTAACCTGACAATTTAATCAGTGAATGGCTGGAATCCGGGAAAAAAAGTTATTTTTGAACAGCCCTATTGGATATAGGCTATTGCTTATACGTGGTGGTCAGATATACTGTTTGTTTGTTTGTTATTAGGGTATTCATGGTGTTTGTCGACTACTATGGTCGTTTACACCAGGCCGATATTCTTCTTATTTTCCGTAACTGTCGACTTATAGCACAGCCCTCCTCTAGACTTTTTTAAGACACCGCTGACGCGGAGGAGGTGGCGAGGAGGAGCCTCGGAATTAGGAAGTCGACCTCGGTCGGACTCGAACCCGTACGCATTGGTGTTGCAGCCGCGGATTATACCACTGCGCTATCTCGCCACGTCAGACTTACTGGTTATAGAAAGGGCGTCTCTGAAAATTTAAGGCACTCATGCCACATGACTAAGAGTATTATTTATGAAGCTCTCGCGAGTTAGCTTCGGGTGGCTGCATTGCTATCTATTTCTTTGCTGAAGCATGTTGTTATTTCGTGACATCCGGTAAAGATTGCCGCTACAATCGGTTACAGTACCAGACGTAATTCTAACTAAAAGAAAAACGCCTTTGGTGAGACACGTGCAATTCTAAACTCGCATTTCTTCACCAGGTGCATTTGTGCCGAGGACATCAGATTTTAGGGGTGCCATGACTAATCGGTGCGGCCATTTTGGTGCTGTCAGAAGATATCAATATCCCAATACGTCGGTGATTTTGGGGTCAAGGTTTTATCGCTATCGATCTTTCTGGAAGTGCAATTCGTGGAGCCGCCGGTTTGTCGAAACCTTGATATGTCTTGAATTCTTGATACGTGCAGGAGTGGAAATACATGTGCCTGATGTTCTCGCACCAGCGGGCTACACGCCTCTAGAGTGAAGGGTCCAAATGGCTTCCATTGATACTAAGAATATCTCATATTTACGAATACGGTTTGCCCCAATTTCTGTAACATGCATATTTTAAATTTTTTATAGTTTTCTGGTCAAAAGTAATATTAAAAGCAAGAAATCTAGTGACACTAAATCGCGCAAACGGCGCGGAAAATTTTCGAGTTGATTAAACAGTGAAAATTTATAAAAAAAAAATGGAATTGGGCATAGCCCTTCTGTCCCATGACTGCGCCAGTGGTATTATCTAAGCAACATAAATAAATTAAAATAATATAGGTTGTCCCTTTGCGTTGCGGCTACATGTTCTACCTTTGGCATGTTTTTCTCGGTTGGGTGGCTGTGGATTATATATAAATTAAGTGACTCTGACTTGGATCGAAGAATCTGGTGTATTTTTTTCATGTGACTTGAAAAACGGTAAACGCCTTCACAGCGTCCTCGTCGTGATGGATTCAGCATGACTTTTCCCCACCGAGAAGCAATATCATCGAGAGAGGTTATCGCCACACTTGGCGAATCTGAACCAGTTTTTCAAAAATCACCGGGATTTTCGTACGAAAAGGGAAATTTCAAATAGCATGAAACGTGCTTCTAGATAAAAATTAGCGAAATAGAACGCACGCTTGGAAGCAACTAGTTTGATACTTCAAAGTTTCGGCATCAACGATTTAAAAGATTTGGTGAATCCAGGCTAGGTGTAGGCTACCTTCCTTTTACTGTCCTTAGATAATATCACCCCCTATAAATTTCAAAATTCAACCACGATGCTGCAATTGCATGGCGCACAAGGATTACAAATAAACCCCCGAGAAAGAACCGAGATCGAACACCGTTCAGTTCAGTCGATTTTGAACAACTCAACTTTCCAAAAATATACGTTAGATGGTGATATAAAGCTATTGACGTATCATACAACTCACACATTTGTGAGGGCGATGCCCTTCCTATGAAAAAATAAATATCACAAATAATTATCATAATAAAATTTGCCGTTCTAATGTATCCACTCGCACAAAAGTATTAATGATCTTTCGCCTATCTTTGGTTTGACGCTTCCCCGCTTTTGCCATTCTCTGCCCTGTATTCGTCCTTCGTCGGGTCTTTTCTGGCCTGTTTATGAAGAACAGGGCCTAGGGAAAGAGGAGCCCGCCTCCCCAGACACTTCGTTTTACAGCCGCGATCATAACCGATGGATGGGAATTAATCGACGGCACGAACTCAGTCTCAATTAGCGATGGGAAAAATCGAATCACAGCTGATTTGAATGCGATGATCAAAATTTTGCTCGATTAGGATCACCACTTTTCAATGTTTTATTCACAATAGTTTACAGTGGGAGAGTATAGTCAATAAAACCAAAATTTGGATGGATTACCATTACACTATTGCATAAGGAAATAAAAAATAATAATCGTGGATCCTAACAGCCGTAAAGCGTCACAGTCACAAATGGAATTATACGGCTAGGAAAATGATTTGAATATAGTGCCCATCCCAAGTCACAGCCACATTTGTGGTACCGCGGAGTGGTGATATCAACGCCAATTTAGGTTGGTACCAAAGTTATCTTGTCTCGCAATATTTCAGATTATTATTTCGTGGCGTCACCATTTTCGAACATCACAATGAACCATGACTTCATTACGTTTCGCATGAACCCCTTTACAGACACGTTTCGGATATGCGGTATTTACAATTAGTCATGTAACTTGACAACAACATCACTATTTTGCCAATTTCGAGTGAGCGATGAAATTGTCAGAACAAATTGAATTCGGCTATATTCGGCAATACTAGTTCGAGGGATGGTGTGAACGTGAGGTTCACGTTCGCGTTCTGTGTGTGAACCTCAGAAATTTAGAGGTTCACGTTCCCAAACGAACCTTGGTAGGTTCTGCACTGTGAACCTTTTTCATATATTTCAATTTTCACATCATTACAACATCTTTGGTTGAAATTGATTCCACTGCGGGCCACTCTATGCATGGCGCTGTCAGCATAAAAAAAATCAATACTAAGCAAGCATGCGCCTTGATAATCTCAAAAATTTTACTTGCTTTGCCTAAGAAATTTGCTCGAAATATCCAGCTTTCCGTTTGTGAATATTTAGTGACTTTCTGCTGTGAACTTGACCCACACAACATCAAGAGCGAAATACGCTACATGTATGTATGTATAAGGAGTTCTATGGTGCTCGACTACTAAGGTCTTGTGCACCAGGCCTGGGGGAGCTAATACTTAAATCAGATACGTCTACACAGTATAACGAATTCTATGACCGGAATAACCATACGCGGATCAGTCAACAGACAGTCCAAGTTAAAGCGCACACTGACCGGAATAACCAAACGCGGATCAGTCAACAGACAGTCCAAGTTAAAGCTCACACTGCTACGTGCAGCTACATTTTTTAAATATTGTCTCTGGTGATAGTACCGAGGACACGTCAGTAGGAAATGTTCGACAGTTTCTGGTACGCTGCACGTTTCGCAGAGACCACTGTCATGACAACTCATGCGATGGAAGTGATAGTTCAATTTACAGTGTCCAGTTTGTAGTCGCAATATTATGGACGATTCCCTTCGCGACAGATTTCGTGGACGGGGAATGCATGAGAATGGTGCGTGTAAACGTATGTACGTAGAGTCTTGCTCGATGCCGTTCAATTCCGACATCCACTTCTCAATACATATTCAATTAGTGTGTGACTTCATTTCGGCAAGGGACAGAATGATTTTGTTTTCGTCGTTGGATCCAGGTGTGCTAGCGGCCAGTTTTGCGAGTTCATCCGCCCTTTCATTGCCACGTATTCCTGTGTGAGCGGGAATCCAAATGAACGTCACTTGTACTCCCTTTGCTGCCAGGTCTCTGCAAAGCAAGACAATAGTTTCAATTAAACTATTTGAATTGCCATTATTTTTGATGGACATCAATGCGCTTTGACTGTCGGAGAATATCGCTACATGTAGGTTAGGTAGTCAGCGAATTGTGCTTATTCAACCGATCAATGAAATTGATGTCGTTGTCTGATGTAAAAAAAATCTAGCAGGCGTACAACGTCGATCTTGATTTCATCATACGTTTACTGTATCATAAAAACCAAATCCGTGCGATTGGGGTGTTGGCTACTGCTGTATAACTTGTTAATAGGGTAATATCGGTAGCAAGTTTAGAAACCCGTTTTACACTCTGCTCAATATCAACGTAGGAATACATTATCCGTCTGACCTAGACCGTTAACGCGAAAGCTTATAGTCCCTTGCAGGTCCTGCAAAGCGACGGAATATATTTATTTTATGGGAATATTATATTATATTATATATGATTGTCCCATAGCTGATACATTTGGCGACGTTTAAAACTTAAGTATGTTCTTCAGTATTGTAGCATTATGTGGTCCGTTAGGTACATCAACATATGCTATCACTTCACTGAAATGTAGGGTTGTAATTAGCAATATGATGTCACGCGACGTCACGAGGTTCACGTTCTCGTTCACACAGAACCTTTCAAAAAGGTTCGCGTTCACACGAACCTGAACCTTCAAGAGGTTCACACCATCCCTAGTAAATACCTCTACCCGACAAAGAGCGCAGTCGCAACTCAGAACTGAGTCCAACGACTCGCTAAACGTATTACTCTAATCGTCATTGAAATATCTGAAATGATTTGTTTCCCAGCTACGGGTAAATATTGCAGACAAAAGCAACCAATAAATTATTATCACCTTTGTATTTAGCCTTGTGTTCATGACACAAAACGAAGCCTGTGTATATTGACTGGTGGTTATCAGAATGTCGTGAGTAATATGTCAAGCTGAGGGTGTATTGCAATCAATTCAGTGGAAGACAAGGTCAGAACCTTTGTAAGCACGTCTTATTGACGACAAATCTAACATGTGCGGAATAGCCTATGTTGAGTTATTCATGCTTTGCTTAAGTTCTTCGGGGTTCTCTTTCAATTACGCGAAGACAATATTGCCATAAGAATGCTCAATAACAATGCTATACGGCAATGTCATTATCAGATTATCAGTTATACCTTGTAAGTTGTATGCCTATGGGGAGCGTGAGAATGCCCCACAGCAATGCATGCATTACCTATCTAAAAATCGAAATGTCGATAAGAGTATAACTAATATATAGCCACATGTGTAGTGTGTACTGCAATGGTGCAACATTTTGAAAATGGCGTAATACAAATTCTTCAAAGTGACCAATCTATGTTTGTCCTCTCTCATTGATATCATATGATTTTTGTTACAACTTAGCAAACAAGCTGTTGCTTTCGTGGGATTTGTAGTCGTTTACACCGGGATCATGAATCAGGCGTACCGCTACAAACGAAATATCCATCCGTTGACGGTGGGGGCCGCAGACCAGTGGTTTCCAAACTGTGGCCTTTCAGACGGGCGAGAACTATTTCAGCGTACGTGCGTACGTCCTGCATATAGGTGAACTTTGTAACTTGGATTTTAGAAGAAAAAAATACAAAAAATGTCCAAGTCTTTCTGTCAAGTAAGAATATCTCCAGAAAGAAACTATGCTGTTTAAACAAGGTTCATGGCCCAAAAGTTGCTTAAACTTTTCAATGCATACAGGTATGTGCAATAATCGAATTTTTGTGTGCACCAAGCAAGAAAGCATCGATTACCGCCACCAGAGCAACGCTGCACATTGATAAACTCTATTCCCTTCTCGCGTTAAAATAAATCCCGTATAGAAAGCTTGTTGAGTGCGTTGGAACAGAATTCGTATTAAGCAACGCTATTTCTCTTATGCACGTAAGACCTTGCGTCGGGTTCAGGGCACCATGAAAAAATGAGCTTTTGCACAAATTATATGAAAATGCACGATTAAAGATACTGGTACATAGGACATTTCGATTCGAATGCAATTTTTAATGTTCTAAATTCTCGTTGAGAATAAATTAATTTTCAATCTGCAACATATGTTACAAAAGCAAACTATAGCAATTGCAAAAATGTGCAATTCCGAGACCGAATACAATCGCACAGTTTTTTTTTCAATGACGAGAAACAACCAACGGGACCTGTGTGCCGAGTAAACGGTTGACAGCGCAGCCAATTCCTGGACAATATGTGGCGAAATTTATCAAAATTGTTAGGGAATTTTAGAATGCAAATATGAGTTTAAAAATGAGATTCGATCCCCACTCACGCAATACCGTCAGCTCGGAATATCCGGGTTTATTTCAATGCGAATTATTTTATAATATCCAGATACGATGGATGTGAACGGCTTATATGCTCATTATATTATACAATCAGGTAGTGTTATTCCAGACTACACAAAAGTCAGGTATCACTGCTTAGATAATTCGGTCACGTTCAATGTACCTGAAAAGCATGTGAATGAAATTGAATTCAAATACTATTTATCCAGGCGAAAGTGTCAATAAACCTTTCTCAGTGCGGTGCAATTACATAATAGGCGTATCTCATCTTCGCTGAAGCATTTGGGTCTGTTTCACGACGTTTGACAAATACAACGTGTGGGCGTTTCCACTATTTATACGTCTTTCCCGACCTTTCAACGTATATAATCTCATCCGTTATCGCTCGAAAATGAAATCTTTGACCACTGCAAAGATTGCAGGTTGGTTTGCTCATTTGCAGAGGCGATCGTAGTGGATTGAGATGTTACGTTGTTACGTATCGGTAGAAGTAGAAGTTGCGATGTGATATGTTAATGAAATACAAGAAATCAGTCCCATGCTATTTTTACGAATTTCAACCATCAATAGCCCAAATTGTCAAATGAATATCTGCATTTGGTTACGGCTGCCGATGGCTAGTTCTACAATAAGGATGCAAACGTTTTAAACTTCACTCCGCTTCGTTGGAGACTGTGGAGGAAGCGAAATTCCCGGTGCTCATGTTGTGACTGCCCTCACAAATAGAACACATTTCTTTTTGTATTAGAAAATTGCCTTCGAAAACTGTTGAAACAGAAATGGAGCTATCAGAAGTATGAAATCACTCTCTTAGCGCAAAGAAGCATCCTATACTTAGTATATCAGCTTATGTACTTTGTTACCTATCAGCCCCATGCGATTAGTTTAATGTAGCTTTTCTGTAAATAGCTATTGCCGTACGTAGCATTTCTTCATAGGGATGTAATCACATTTGTTTTGTTCTTTAGCTTATCAGATGTGACTCGAGCAAACAAACCAATCTGTTTGGTTCTTGTACACACGAATATAAGACTGAGGACATTCGGTGAAAAGATGAAAAGATTCGAATACTTTTATACCACCAATTTTCCACAGGCGAAATATCTTTATGGTATTTGAAAGGCTTGTTTTGGTGGGCGTCAGCAAGGTATAACTTAGGTTGAGCAGGTTGATCCTTAGTAACATAGGCCCCGTTACACACCGCCTTGTGCCAACAACTCTTACTCGCTTCGTGTGAAAGGTCATGGTTTAATAGACGCTTGTGCGTAAAAAGAACGTACGACATCAATGTTTTATTGACTCTATAGTACGTGGCACGTTTACTGCCCAATGATAAATTGTTGCAATAGCGTAACCTCAGTCTTGAGGACGGGTGTTCCTGAATAGACAAGCCGCATAATAGCACAACGCTCTCGAAATCTTCACATTTGGAAGAAGGTGATGTGAGATTTTTCTTGAACTTGTAGGAATAACGATTATTTTGCAGAAAAGGTCAAAACGCACGCAGGAATCAAAAAAATCACGGGAATTCAAAATGACCTACCGATTACACCGGTCTAAAACAAAGAGTAAACAGAGCGTGTGAAAACATGAAAATCGGGAATTAAAACGATACGGAATAAATGATAATATAATGAGGAGAGGTCTCCAGAGTGTACATGTATTTCTAATATAATATTGATCGAGAATTGACCTTCAACAATTGATGTTATATTACTGGTACAACTGCAGGACACGACTCGTTCATAAAGCCGAATTACATTGACAAAATAAGCATTTAAGCGTAAAAGTATATCCACTCATCACATTGCAATATTTGAAGTTGATCACTATCACGAAAGCCCGCCGTGACTATGGTTATTTTGTCACGCTGTGGCAGTTAGCTGATATTGTGAACGAGATGGGTAATGTTATGATATATACGGCTGTCACTTGCAATTTTGATATACGGATTATGTTACGCGATATTTGTCCTAACTGCTGCACGTAAATTTGCACCGGTGATATGTTTTTATATGCCATTGACTGAATGTGCATTAAAATCGTTCAAATTCTGAATAATATTGTGTACTTGCGGGCAACTATACCAATGAAATGAAAGGTTTTTCAATAAAAGCATACACAATCAATTACACATCTAAGAAAGGATGAGACCCATTGGTACAGAAACTAATAGTCAATTAGCGATTCTGAGGAATCGTTGGTCTCAGAGTAAAACTTATTAGGTTATAATATCTCTTCCTTTCAGAATATATTTGATGATGACAAATTACTGTTTGGCGGTTCGAGACGCTATTATAATCGGAGATTATCTCGGTACGGGCGATTAATTTTACTTTTCGTTACTTTGTAATAGATTAACAGCGTGTAATTATGAAGTAATTTCATCATGAGACTGCCCATTGAGGTAAATTTTGTAATCTGTATCGATGATTCTATCTGTCATTACATGCGCGACATATGTTTCACAGTCGCGACATCGTGTAGCGATGGGCCGTTACGCTTTTCGCACCTGATCTACTCACAGAAACGCTGAAGTGCCAGGAGCATGGGCTGAAGTGCGGCACGTGGGATTTGAAAGTCTTTTTTTCTGTAAAGCTGATATTACGCTGTCTATGATCTTGAGATGGTGGCAAATCTCCTCAACTTACGTTCTTCCTAATCGAGAAGCAATTGAAAAAAGTAATAATGAAATTCGCTAACATGACGATATAGCCACTCCAAATAATGACCGTTGCTTTCAATCTGCATGAGTATCTTACCATTTCTATTGTAACCAAGATATCGTTTGGTCGCAGAATATTTAGATTCAGTGTAGGCTACTTCCGTAACGGGTTTGATGCACTGATTGGCTAATGATAGTAGGATTTGGAATAATACACATAACATCCATCTGTACAAAGTTATTGTCCAGTGGAATGACGACCCAGGTGAATCTGAGCACAACAGCTACATTGAAAACAAGTTGATCCTGACATTGGCAAATATATATATACACGTACCAGTTCAAGATGCTGACCATTCCGCGGGCCACTTATAGCCCCACTCATATACTATTCCCATGTGCTTTTTTGTTACTCAGTCAATTACCACAAACCATATCAAAAAATAGGCATTGATGTATCGAAGACTATGGTCTCCCGGTATATTAACGACTTGGTAAATATGTCAAGATGGGCCCCATAGGAATTATTACAATAACAGCAATTTTGGGTATGTTTAACGTCGTCTGTCAATCCTGTTGATTCGGTATTTACGAAATGGGCGACGGGGACTTTTTATCCATCAAACGTTTGTTTTTCTGAGCGTGAGTATGCGGGACTATCTTTAGCTGCAATTTCCCCCTTCCCTCGTCATGTTTTGATTTGTGACACAATCAAGACGTGACTTTGTGGGGTGCATGTTAGCTTTTGGGCATATGGGCTTAGTCACTCACAGGTTGGTCCAAAAAGAAGACCTACAAGGGGACATTAGGAGCTTTCCTGCGTATATTGTCAAGCGTAAAAGTTAGAGAGGGTGTGGTGGCCATCTGACCATCAAATAACAAGCTGCTAACCAATCGGGAATCTGTTGTGCAGGCCTATTCAATTCGCGATATGAGATTTTGAACTTTTACCGGTGTAGATCATTTGAATTTGCGAAGGAATCTCATCATGCCCAGCGCTCTCAAGACGTCATTTTGAATAAACAACAACGTCCAGGTTGTTGCAGGCGTCATTTTAGCATGGAATTCGAAATCGGAAAAGCGCTAACATACAATTATTACTCATTGTGTCTGCTCGACAATGTAGTTTCGAGTAAATTGTCTACTTCTGCCGAGAATTAGCCGCTTTAGCAAACAGAATTTAACTTGTCCACATAAATGTCAATATTGTGCTGACGTATTAGGAGATTTCCAGAGCAATCGAGTCGATTCGACGATAATAATATTTATACTGATTTCTTGACGCGCTTACGGCATCAATATTTTCCTACTGTTTAACACCATCCATCAGCCTAAAATATACTTCAATATTACAGGGAAAAAGATGTCATATACAAATATTCAAGTCGGTCTACAATTATAGGTAGGGTTGTGTTTAAAACAAAAATCAATTTAAAACACACATGTTTAAAACATGGCCCTTGTTTAAAACATGTTTTATATTGTTTTTTTGTTTGTTTTTTTCTACCCATGCTATCCTGAAGATGACGAAAACCTTCTAAAATGACGATACAGTGATTACTGCGACTGCACGGCATGGAATGCTCGACGAAAATTCTTGTATTCAACGAATATTTTATTGAAAAAAAAACCACTGAGTGGCTTCCACGGCACACCGAGAAGCATAGAGCAACAACTGCTTTACTTTTACGACATCATCGTCAATATTATCCATAAATAAGTCATCCTGCATCATGGACGGAGTTTTGAAATCGTCCCGCTCTTCAAGTCGACTGGATATACCGTTTACACGACTCAAAAGAGTCTTAGGGTATGTATCATCATCGTCAGTTTCGCTGGGTACCTTCTCGGCTTCGCTGATTTCATCGATGACCTTCTCAGATTCTTCTTCCTCCACAAGTATTCTAATAAACTTCCTTAATAAGTCTTTCGATTTCTGACAGTCAAACTTTCCAAACAAATGGTAGACGAGCGAATTTGCATTTGCTGTTGCACTCCTGAGTATGCTTCATCATCAGCGAAATTTGTCCTTCAACTTGCTTGGCACAATAATTACACTTCGCCTTCTTTCGTACCTGTACACTCGAAGAGCTTGTACAAACTTCTTGATATAAACTCCAGAGAGCATGCTTTCTCCGTCCGGTCCGCATAACATGTACTGGTTGCAGCGAAACAATATCCAGTATATTCACACAACAGAGAAACACAGCCAGACCTGTTCATTTGTGTTCGTTAAATGGTGGCCTTCAGACCATTGTCAAGACTCAAGAGCGTGACAATCGCTTTCAATTTTACTATTATGAAACAATGGAAGTCGGCGACGATTATGTTTACACCGACCGAAGTATTTAATATTTATTCGGCCTATATCTATCGGTCTACCTCATCATGCAGAATTTTTATGGAATAGGGCCATCATCATCAAAACATCCAATCGGTTCAAGTGATATGTTGTAGGCATGTTATAGGCCTAATTGCTGTAGCGGTGACGATGTCGAGGGTTCCATTCCTACCATATTGTATGCGTCGACTATTTTGTGTGCAAATCGTCCGAGGGTTCATGCTATATGATTTTCGAAAATATCAAGACAGGTTACGATATAACTATATAACTTTTGAAAAAAAAAACACAATTTTGTTTTTTTTCAAAATTGCATTTGTTTAAAACAATGTTTAAAACATGTTTTAAACTAAGAGTTTTAAACAACCGTTTGTTTTAAATGCAACCCTAATTATAGGACGATTAAATAGTATATTCATATTGAAATTATAGGACGCATATATATATCTTGAACATATACATTCAAAAGATGATAAATAACTTTCGACTGTGGTTATGCCCATATAGGTGACATATTTTAAACTTGCAATTGATTTGTATACTGCATACAGAAATGGGGGCTCTAAGACTATAATGGCATATAATCGACACTACTTAGAAATCTATACAGACCACACGAATGTGTGGGCGTGAGTGTGTGTGTAGTAGTAAATGTTGAAGATTAGGACTGTTAATTTTATTAATGGATTCTATCTATATACTTTATGCTTTATATACTTGAAACTGGATCGCACAAGGCAAATAATTACCCAGGGTTCTTAACAGACGAGGTTCTCACTTCCTTTCTCCTATATAATTGCATTGGATCTGTTGTCGGAGTCATATCGCCAATGTCCTAAAATAACAGGGGAAGAATAGCAAACTTTGCAGCTGCACCGACATAGTCCCACGCACACGTTTTCAAGACGGCGACATAAGTATAGGAACGCTGCAGTTTGCCATCAGCTCCTGATTGAGCCGGAATTTTTGATTTGCAACGTTTAGCTTTCTGGAACGGTGTATCATATGTGTGACAGTGTGCAGCTGTGCACTCACTGGGTCTTCACTAGGGTTGCATTTCAAACAAATGGTGTTTTAAAACACTGCCCTTCAAATAAGAAAGTTTTTTCTTTATCAAAAGTTGTACATTTTTGCCATAATTTCCAAAAACATGTGGTATGCGCCCATGGACGATTTGCACCCAATATAGTCGACGTATACGATATGGCATGGTTGGAACCCTCGAAATCGTCGTCCGTTCAACAGTCATACCGCGTAGATATCGATATGGAATGGGTGCACTGGCGTAGCAGCATGTGCTGCCGCCCCTGGCTCTCGCTTAAAATGCCGCCCCCCTCAGTAGACCGCAGCAAATTTCTACATAGATTCATGTTCAAGCAATCTTTTCAAAAATATATTACAAATAATATGCCGCGTCTCAGCCTCAACGTTAATAACGCCAAAAATAATAAAGACAAGAAATAGCGAACGAATGTATTTCATTTTCGAGTCTTAATTAACACTTGCATAGATTTAAGCCCAATCTGTCAATTTGACAATTATAACCAACTTATACAGTTCCTAGGACCGGTTTACCTTCACAGCTATCTCGGTCTGCTGTACCAAATCGTAACTAGGGCTGAGCACAATGATTCGAGTACTCCAATCTGATGATTCAAGTCGAGTAGTAAAAGACGATTTTTTTCGAGTACTGAAATTATAGGCTCCTCGCCATTGATGTTAATTTATCAGCGATAATTATAGTTTCGATACTATTTTCCACTGTGGAAGCATTGAAACATTGATTGGCCGTATCGCAGTATACAAAACATGTAGTGCAAAAGTTATTAAGTTTAGTGGAAATACCACATTTCAGAAGTCATGATCACCCCTCAACATTGTCACAAAATGCAACGAAATCAGTATTTTCGAAAAAATACCAAAGTATCTTTAATGTGATGTATAACAGGCATTATATTCTTTGTGGTGGGATAAAAGGTACATATTTTAACTGTGACATATGGCATTCTGTTTTGACCTCATATAGAGGGATATTGGAATACCTGACTCGACTCGACTCGAAGCATATTATTAATAAGTGATTCAGAATCGAATCACTCAGGTACTCGATTTTGCCAAACCCCAATCGTAACCCAAAGTATAGATCACTAACCTACGGATAGGTGGGCAACTTAGTTGTCACACATGAATACCCACTACCCAGACACTACTGATGAGACAGTTAAAAGCAGCATAATTGGTCATGGTCATCCTATAGTTGGCCAGGCCCTCCGTGCGGTCAAATTTAACAATACTGATCGGAATCGAAAGCTATCGTTGCCCTGATTCCGGAAATACAATTTAAATCCTGGTTTGAAAATCGGCAATTTTCCGAATAATCGCTCGATATAATTTCCATTATCATGGTCGATTGGTCATTGTGTTCCGATTGTTAGGAGTGGTTCCATTGTCATGTTAACATATTCCAAATCAGCGCGACACTAGCTTTCGATTGAGACCAGTCTGATTAGGCTCCCGGGACGCCAGCTATATAGGACTACCAATTACGCTGCTTTTAGCCGGCTGTGTAGTGTACACTGTGCACTAGGGCTCTGCAAAAATGACTTTTTTTCTCAAATCGCACTGGCTACTTGATAAAATTGTT
>ATSW01012571.1:0-12391 GCA_000444245.1 Botryllus schlosseri | reverse complement strand
AATTACACTGGTCTACTCGATTTTTGCGCCAGGACTTCTTTGGGTCAATTACACCTAATTTGGGGCGCTGAATACGAATGTGACGTTATTTTTGCTCTATCGCATCACGTTGTTGAGATATTATATATGTTGAATATTTCTACTTTTTCGAGGGAATCAAGTAGATTTGGGCTACTTACAGTACTTACTGAAGTGGTATTGTTGTACAACTTCTTCAACATCTACCTGAACAGTATTCTGGATGAACTAATTACATTTGCAATTAGGTTTTGGTAAAATAGAAAGTAGTTCAGGATAATATTCCACCACTATCATGAGTTAATGTCGTAAGAAACGCGTGAAAAAACTCTGAATCACGGTAACCGGATATATTTTTCAAAGATTCTACCCAAAAGCGTAAGCTGTTTGTATTTATAACTGGCATTTAATCCTGCAAAACACTAGGAAAAGGCATCGAAACATCAATAAAAATTAACTAATGCTCATCTCTGGCTAGCTCCAGCATAGAACACATGGTATTTGGTGTAGGCTACAAAATGTCCGATGTCGAGACGGATCGACTGACCTAGAACCGATGCATATTTATTTTTATTATGAAGTAACACGCACTTCAGGTTTCGTGTCGTGTCCATTCCTCTGGTTGTCAATAATAGACAACGCAAAAGAAGCCCTTTTTACCACCGCAATAAACCAAAAGAAATAAAGCGTTCGGAAGCAGCTTTCCTCGATTCCTATAAAATGTAACAGAATATGAAAAACGGAGAAGAAGAATTAGCATGATAAGTACAGGCGTAGATTAATTATGATAAAAAGTATTTCAAGTTATCATGATAAGCCCTCTTTTCTTTGGAAAAGCAGATATCCTGTTTCTTCTAATGTTTCGAAATCAGCTTAAAGGATCACATATTTAGGTCATGTACCGGAGTGAACAATTCTCTTCTACATAATATACCAATAATAACAATGTAATGTTTGTTGTTTGCAAACTTTTACGTTCTATACGAGAGAGTAGTGCGCTTTCACAAAATGCATTGACCAATTAAGTCTGCAGGACAGATGTATAAAGATATACAACGTAGGGAACTAAATTAGGTACGGAACTACTAATCACTATCTTTAAAAGAAGTGTAGTATATAAAGATGATGACTGCTACCGACTAAAATTAGTTGCAACCATGTATAAATTTATTGGTTGAAAAGAGGTGTTGATCGAAAGAAGATAGAGAACCACTGGATTCAAGTTCACCGAAAAATCAGGTATTCTGTTCTACAACAAGCCAGGTTTCATCATTATATATAATTTCAATAACAATATTTGATTTGTTGCAGTTTTACGCTCACCGTAATGTCACTAACGCAAGCCAAAATTTGATTAATTTATTAAAATGAAAAAAACATAACTAAAAAAATTGACGCGATAGAGAAATTCTGGGCACAGAATCGGATTGAACAACCTTCAATTAACCTAAATCAATCATTAAAATTTTTGGCGCAAAATTATTTTCGAAAATTGTAGACCAGTGTTATTCATGGAATAGGACTATTCTTGCACTATTTTTTAAGATTTGTTCGACCTTAGCAGCTGAGCTACTTGGAATATTTTTGATTTCGTCCAGTGGGAAGCAGCGTTTGGTTATATTTGCAACAATTTACAAGTGAGGTTGACACTTACAAAACCGAACGAGTTATTTAGTCTTTCACAGTATCATGGCATAATTCCTAAAATTGCACCAATTTGTGATTGCATCAGCAATTTTGCGTTCGTCACGAGGATGCATCTTCCAGTGTTTTTCCTCTATGCGACTGAATTGCAATTTGCAAATAATTTCCAATCAATATTGTTACTAATGACAGTGATTGTTTGTACATATAAATCCTATTTTATTTATTACTAATAATTTTAATAGACCCGTGAAATCACTTGTTTTCATAATAAAGAAGATGGAGTTGGAGTCGGAACCACGAGCATTTTCACAAACTCCGATCGCGAGTCCATTAAGGGAGAAATTAGCGAAACTCCGACTTCGATTCCATAGCCCGTTTTGCGACTCCAACTATATAGAGACTATACTAATGTTAAATTTCGATACCAGATGATATGAAAAATTCACTTATACTGTTGTACTTGTATAAGGACTGGAGAGCTCGGGTACATGACAATCTTCGTATATTCCATTTGAGTGACAATGCAATTTGCGGCAACTGATAATTGAGTTTGCAGTGTCCTGTCCTTAATCTGAATAGGATGAAAGAGGCTCTTGATGTTTCCTCGCTGGGATAGCTTTGGAAATCTTACCCTTGGGATGAAAGAAGCTTCTGTATTGTGATTCCTATTCCATTATGAACTCTTCTCTGAAAAGGCTTCGCCAGAATTTCAACATTCAGTTTGGGCCACAATTCGACATCGTCCTCACTGCTTCTATGCATCGCGGAAGATTTGGCCATTGTATCTGCGATTTCATTGCACTCCACTGAAATGTAGTCTGGAATTCAAAGCATAGTCATGATGAAACCTCTGCGTTTCAAATCAACACACTGGATATTTATGTCTGTAACAAGAATGTATTTAATATATGCGACCGGATATCTTGTAGGGATTTCAGACCATCGGATAAGATAACTCTATCATGGTTACTGCTGTTGCTTTTTTTTAAATCCATTTGAGGATTTCCAATATAGCTACGACCGTACCGTAATTTGTGTTTACCAATACTTTTTCGACGCACCTCAGCTCAAACGTATAACGTCCACGGTTCATATAATAATTTCATCTCAATAATGCAAGCTTTTGCATCGTGCTACTCAAGTATAGAAATGGAAGCATGGAATTAAATTCTACTCAATTACAAGTACAAGTAGTACATTTCGAAGAGATCCAAAACTACTTCCAGTGGAACAGGAAGTATTATTTGCCTTATGTGAAAACTACTCACGTTGGTAAGTAGTTTTACATTCTATTATAAATACGCTCTCATGGATCGTCGAATCCTGGAAACCGACATAAGCGGACGGTGTACAGATCTGCATGGGTGTGTGTTGCTCATCCCATGCCGGAGATATATATTGTCGCGAGCATAAGAATTGTATCACATCGAGTTCTTTGCTATATAAATGTGGTGGTATGCCCTTTTTCCCCAGTGAAGTCTTTCAGAAAACGTTATGGTAAGGTGCACCCCATGGAATACTGAAGCCAGTAGTTAAAATGACGATAAGAGATGCGGAGCGAATAATATGTAATGGATGCAATATTACCGCTTTGCGCAAGGAGGAGGGCAATAGAACATATAGTAGATCGGTTAATTCCAAACGTTGTGCTGAGCTCTAAATACTGTGATGAAAGCGTGCGGCCGGAAATTGCGTACATGAACCACGAAACCGCTACATAAATTGATCGATACTTTCTTGGAAACATATTGGTCACTCAATATATATTTTGAGCGGTGCATGACGATAATTCTGGACTCTCCGCGAAAACAGTCCGCGTATTCTCCGTTTTGGTCACTCCTTCTTATTGGAGGAACATAATACTTCTACTTGAAAACTGTAAATAGAGAAAAGTAAGCAAGTCAGAAAATATGACGGAGTAGTAGTAGCGAAAAATTCCATTTACTTGGGTGAATACTGCAAACAGAGGAAAACTACTTGATCACTTTGAAATGTACCCAGTCAACAAAATGGGACCTGATCGCCCGGCGTATCATGCGCATTCGATGTCAAAATGATGCTTCAAAAGGCACAATTTTCGCACTTCAGCCGCAGACTCATTAACCCTTTGTTGCCCTCCATCAGCCCTCTCGCTATTGCAGCTGACAACTACTATTAGCCCTATTGCTACCTAAATCATTGTTGCTTTCTGGCAGACATAAATGACCCTTATGTTGTAAGAAATCACAATGTGACAATATGTTTTCATTATCATATTAGTTATAATAAAACTCACCAGGAGCATACATATAAAATACCGGTCAAATAAAGACACACGGTCATATAAAATCCATAAAACGACATATTGATTTCAATCGAGAGATCTTCTTTCCGGAACAACTTTGATACAACTATTCCTGCTCTTGAATTGAAATACAGACAAAATCTGGCTTATCAAACACGTCTGTGACTTGGCGGGAAGATCAGAATCAAGCAACGCGGAGCTACCATCAGCATCCGACGCACTGTGCTGTGGCACGCTAGCTTCATTCAGAGCCCAATTGTGTATGGTTTCTAACAAGTTTAGGCTTGGCATAGTCTATGATATCTGGGTAATTCCACTGGCCTCATATGCGTGCGATGGACTGTCAGCCAGATATCTTTAGCAATGATAATCGGCTGATCATGGCCATTGTCGCTGCAGGTTGAACCAATTCGTAGAGGACGATATTTTATGAACTGCTGCCTTCGCCAACCCTGCATTCTTTCCAATTCACCATCAGACTTATACTGATATTTGGGCATATCGCTATCACTTCATGGCTTCAGCCTCCATCGTAAAATAAAGGCGAAATATAGAAACAAAATAACTCGTAGATTGACTGAAATGAGTATCACAAATTTTAATCAGAAGTTATCGCAAGATATAGTATTTGGCTGAACAGTTGAAATGTGAACCGTTGTAACGAACATCCATGATTGTAAATTCAGTCACAGATATTGCAGACAGAGAAAATAGATGGGTTGAGCATATACCATGATTCGTTAATATATAGGCTATACATATACATTAAAGTAACAAATGATGTTAAATGCATAACCAAACCACGTCAAGATTCGGTGAGGGGTACCGTGACTCGTCCGCGGTTTAGCATCAAATATCAACGGACCGGTAGTACGCATTACGTTCAGAGCACTAACTACTTGACAAGTATCACGCTCTTCACTGCCGCCAATCTGACATTTCAGGCCACGTAAAAGTCAGAGTAACCATTTATATTAAGTCCTATTTTAGAAGCCTAATGCAAACAAGCAATTAACGTGACTGAATAGCTATTCGAAAAAACATTTGACTATCAATACACATCTAAGCAAAGCAAGCATGCTAAAAATTTCAATATTACCCCGATATATCTCTTGCTTAACTTATCTCAACGAAGAGCTTCATTCCTATTCCCTTCCAACGCTATAAACTCGGAAATACAATGGGGCATTTCCACTTCATTTTGAACACTAGGGGCGATAAAGATAACTCGACCCAAAACAGTTTTGTTGCTATATGCTTTACTATGGGACTGGACTAAAGGTGGATCTAATTTCGTCTCTTGGGGTACAACGAGGACGGTGAAAGTATCCATTTCAATATTCATCATCAACATGGATATCAAAGAGCTGTTAGCGACGAAAATGATGCTGTTTCTTGGCGTCTTGTCCTCGTGATGGAAGTGCTGAAATTATGCTTCTATCCTTATCACCAACTGTAATGGTTTCTATTCTCCATTTAGCGAGCACAAGTACACCAGATTGGACACGATTCAACACAAACCCTGTCTAGATATATCATGACCTTGGCCAAATAGCTGTCTGGTTGAAAGACTTTGTCATTCCAATACCTTCCTATCATTTAATCTCACCACTATTTGTGGTGCTTTTAAATGATAAAATATTAATAATAGCAACTAGATCTCATCCTCTCTGATGATTGACAATTAAAGGATGTACTAATTGTATTGCTGTAGTTATAATACCATCTACCAAGTAGATCTCATTTTCTCTAATCATCGACAATCAAACGATGAACCAGTTGTATTGTTGCAGTTATCTTGTTGAATAAAATGGAACGGTTTTAGTCTATAGAGCAGAGGTTCTCGAATATTTTTTTGCCTGACCCGGGAAATAAATTGTATGATAAGCAGATAAACCTTGGATTATAAAATTCTAAGCATCATCGTATTACTCGGTTTACATAATAATTCTCCACTTGAAGGAATGTCAAACCGCTATTTGAGAAACCCATGTACGGGACTGCCCTTAGACACAAAGCAAAATACTACGGTGGAAACCCAATTGATACA
This sequence comes from Botryllus schlosseri, assembly GCA_000444245.1. NCBI lineage: Eukaryota > Metazoa > Chordata > Ascidiacea > Stolidobranchia > Styelidae > Botryllus > Botryllus schlosseri. The sequence continues at coordinate 6,392 of ATSW01012571.1, read as the reverse complement.
AATAACATCACCATATCCAAGAATATTCAACGAGAATGCTAATGTGAAACTTGAAGATTGTAAAACACAAAAATGAGCTCACGAGCATTGGTCATTCTTGATCATCTAGTTCTAGTTTGTAGTTGAAAGTCATGAAGGTTTCAGCAAAGTTCGTTGCACTACCAACATAATATGCATCACATACATATAATAAGAGTCCGGGTACCGAGCAACCGACAATAGTCAATAATCGTCAGATTATATTTTCATCTGACCAAGTCACACACAATGCACAATGCGATGAACAGATAGGAGGATGCCGAACGACCAGTTGCGGTTGCAGTCTCTGGCATCCACCTCAGCCTGGTGCCCGATGGCACAGTTCCTTGTTTTGTATGTTAGTCTCTTCTCCGAAGCTCTTTCTTGCTCTTACCATTCTTGTGAGTGCGCTCTTTCATTGGGTTTGCTGTTTGTTGATTTCATATATGATTGTTTTCTTCACTGTCTTAAAAGTTTGCTCAATTTCCAAGTCTTTCATTTGAAAGTACAAAAATGACGCCATGCTTTCAACATCCGACAGTGCTGATGGATATCATGAACGCAAATAGAGAGCTCATAATCGAGACCAGAAACAGGGGTTGATTTCACCAATAAGTTGAGTATGACAGAAGGTTTACTTGCATAGAATAATTAGGTGATGAAGCAAAGTTGTGTGTGAAGTTGCCGCCAGTCCCACTCTGGCCTGGCTCATAACCATCCCTGGCTTTATTCAGGTTCACTGATACTCTTTTGGGTTCAATGTCCAACAGTTGCGTACTTCAATCCATAGGCAACACACCAGAATGTCAAAGAAGAAGTGGAAGTGACTATACTTGAAAAAAGTACCGGTACAATATTTCATGGATTTGCCATTGGAATGGTGGTTCCTTTTCCTTCAGTATGTTACTTAGTTCTTACGATAACGGGTGAATTACTATAGATTCAGCTAGCCCTTTTCCAAATTGTTGAATTGTCATAAGAAGATGCCGTGACTGATGACTCTACGGACTATTCTTTTGCAACAGCTTTCGCTTTTGCCTTTTGGCACAGACGTCTCTTCTGCGAACTCTTTTATTGAAAACAGATGACACTGGCTCTCTCTCGTATTGATATGGATACTTTCACCATCCTCGTTGTACTTCAAGAGACGAAATTAGGTCCATGTTTTAGTCCAGTCCCATAGTAAAGCATATAGCAACAAAACAGTTTTGGGTCGAGTTATCTTTATCGCCCCTAGTGTTAAAATTGAAGTGGAAATGCCCCATTCGCAGGTACGGACGGAATATAATTCAAACTTAAAGTGTGAAGCGGTAAAAACATCCGATGACTTATGACATCACAATCGCTCCACGCTCAAGTGTTCACAAACCTGGCAAAGCTAGGCAGAAGAAATGTCACGGTGAACCTGCGTGATAATCAAGCGCAATTTGATTGGTTAACGCTGACACCAATTTCTCTGGCCGACAGATGGAAAGGCGAACAATCGATCTTCTGAATGAGGCTGGGCAAAATCGAGTACCCGAGGGATTCGCTTCTGAATCACGAATTATGCTTCGAGTCGAGTCGAGTAATCCAGTATCCCACATTATGACGTCATAACAAAATGTAACATGTCATAGTTAAAATATTTACCTATTATGCCACCACAAAGAATATAATTCCTGCTATCAATCATATTGAAGATAGTTTGGTATTTTACGAGCATACTGATTTCATTGCACATGGTGACAATGTTGCGAGATGGTCATGAATTCGGAAATGTGCTATATCCAATATCCTTCGTAGATCTGTACTATATGTTTCGTATGCTACAATACGACCAATCAGGGTGTCAAGGCTTCAACAGAGACAATAAGTATCGTAACTATAATTCTCGTTGATAAATCAACTGTCAGTGGCGAAGAGCGTATGATTTCAGTACTCGAAAAAAACGTCTTTTACTACTCGACTCGAATCATTAAAACTAATACTCGATTCAGATTCGAGTACTCGAATCATTGTGCCCAACCGTACTTAGGAATTAGAGAGTGATCAGTTTTTGTACATCAAAGGTGCCGCCCCAATCTAGTGTCAAAACGGGTGCGTTCACTTCTCTCCTGCACTGTCTTCACCTGGTTCGGCATTAAATAGACACACTTTTGTTGACTGGGTAGAAGTACTTCGTTACTGACCACATCTGCAAATATATGATAAGTAAAGAACGTGCGACATCAGGAATTTTACTGATTTTACATTGATGACGCAAAAGCGAACTGCGAATTTGAAACACATCTGAAGTAAATGAAAATGTGATACCACAAAACTTTGTAATGTTAGCGCTAATTTTAATTTTGTTACTACTTTCCTCATCATAATTTTGCATGAACCATTTCCGTCATGGACAACTCTGAATAAATTTGACCATTGCAAATATTAACAGTGGGGATTACCACAACTGAGTACCTAAGTCATTACGCGTTCATGTGACTATAAATTATGGGGAATTCTGAATACTGTATGTGTCTTTCATGCTATACCGGATGAAGATAATTTGGTATTTTACGACTACCTTTTGCATTGCACTTTCTTACAAATGCTTTGGATTGATTTCGGCTGCATATAATTTTAATTACCATTAACCTGCGTAGTCTTTTAGTTACCGTTTTGTATATTTTGATAAGTCCAATTGAGGTTGCAAGGCTCGAAGAAAAGCACCGAAACTGCAATCCTAGTTAACAACGTAACTCTTAGTTGAAAGAAGCATATGATTTCAGTACTCAAAAAACATCTTTCCTTACTATAGTCCAGTGGGTTCTTCAAATACGGGTCGTCAATGGTATAAATGTGGGTCACGAACCGATTTCTGAATTCCCTGCAGAATAAATCTTAGCACTTCGTGCGATATCATGTGCTTGGTTTGTACCTGTACCACGTCACTGCGTTGAATAGGCAATAAGCCATATGCAATACCCAATAAGCGAGACGCGAAGAGAAGTCTTTACTACAATGGCGTGATACTGAAAATGTGACGACCTTTGTATCGCAGAAAATGGTTTCATGTCATGATAAGATTCATCTGACATCGTTTGTCTGCAAATGTCTAACTTAAGCGGGTGATACTCGGGCAGGGCAGAGGGAAGGCAATGGCGTGACCATAACTGCCGCACCCGATATTTTTGATGCGCATAATGAATCAACTTTATTCGCAATTGTGAAAGAGCATAATATTCCTGGTATCGGTTAACGCCGCCGTGAAACCGTTGAGCTGCTTTAGTCAGGGGAGTGCAACGATATTTCGAGGCCGTCCTTTCCGCCCGTGCCAGGACACTTGAAGACAAAGTTTTGGACTACATGTGGCTGGGACCAAAATGAGGTGCTCAGAACCCAGGATAAATGCGATTAAACCATGGCCCAAAGTAGCCGCTGCTGGCTGGCCAAAACCTTCAATATTGATATGCCCCGTCTTCAAAATGGTCGGCACCGAATACTCTCAGTTTTGCAATCTGGGCACTGCGGTTCAAATGTTGCCACAAAAGGAAAATAATACATCCGAATTTTGAATCGCGTGCATCCCACATGTTTCACTGAACTGGACAACTGACTGTCTGCACCTTTTTTATTTCACACACGAAAATGCATTCATGTCGATGCGTTGGACTTGGGTCGCGAGATGAATCATAACGCAGATGTGGGTCGCGGTCTAAAAAGTTTCAAGAACCCCTGCTATACTCGGATCGAATCAGTAGAATTAGTCCTCTGATTGAATTCGGTAGGTCGATCATTTTGCCAAGCCGTAATGACCGCACATCTGCTTTCCCATTTCCCTGCATATCGTTACCCCCTACTTAACCTTGCATGTTGTGACTGATGCCAGGCAACCAACGACATTCAAAAGAGCTTCCGCAACGCGCTAGTTTTAAAGTATTTCCCATGTGCCAGACATAGAAAAGCGGGAGATGTACCGCCTAATACTATGCTGCTATATTTACGAGAAATATCAGTGTTTTCATTCACTTTCGAAACACAAGTGTAACGCATAGTAACGCAGAGATGGCGAGAGCGGCCAAGCTGAAGATCAAGTGGATTTACCTATTGTGTGTTTCTGAGATCATGACATGTCTTCAAGGTGAATGCGGTATGGGCAACAGACATGTACAAAATACCATATTGAGCCATAGTTGATGGGTTCTTAAGTAGTTCTAGTTGCAGTTGCGAATTTTGAAGAGTGGTTCTGGAGTTCTAGTTCTAAATGAGCATTTACAAAAATAGTTGCCGAACAGCTGCAAAACACGTGTCGTCGTTTGGCATGAATCGTGACACCTGTGTTCTGTTGAGCGAAGTTCTTGCAGCCACAGCTAGCTCCGAGTCATCACTACTAACAGTGGATTAGCCAAGAACGTAAATGCTGCACCCCAAACCCTCGTTTGGGGGAGGGGCGAGCGCGCGAAGGTAGCCCAAAATTTTTTCGTGAATTAACATAAATTATAGAGTTTTTTTTTAATTTGTACAACTTTCTCAGATTTTTTCGCGTTTGGCGCAATGATACTCATGATTTATACAAATGGGCATTTCGGCGCCATTACCACGCCACGAAGCACCGATCGACATGAAATTTTAGACCATGTAAACATGCGACTCCGAGGAGAACGATTGGCATCGAGTAAACCTTTGCCGAAAAGGACTGCCCTTATGCTCACCGAAGACTTCGATATATCCATCTATCTATATACAATTTCAATTGTCCATAGGCGTCTAAATGGCCGGCGAGGAATGCTCCGGTCCTGGCAATTTGAACCCCACAAGGCAAATGCCATCCCGCCGAGAATAATTATTTTCCGGGGAAGAAATATTAATTTGAATTCGTGTGCGTCTCTTAGTTTAGTACGTCTGGGCGATTTCAATATCTTTTGACATAGAACGCAGGAGGTCAAGAAATAACATCATTTAGCAAAGTCATTATTTCAACCGCGGTCCGTCCGAATATGTTTAATTATTATTTTCTGGCCCTACATTTGCTTAAACACCTCACTCAGCTCTACCGGTGAATCTGATTACACGAAAAGAGAGACGCTAAAAAATGAACAGTAATATATATGGAATTGCTGGTCACATTGACCGATTCGATAATGAATTACAGGAAATTTTCGCGCCAGGCGCGTTTAGGCGAAATAAGCTATCTCACTAAAATGTTAAGAAAATTTCGCTGATAAGTCGTTGAAAAAACGTATATCTTTATAGGGGTTGTGCCCCAGAAGTCTGTTTTATCACCCTATGGTGCCCCCATAACCAACGTGTTTTTTGGGGGGAAAGGGGTGACGAAGTGCTGTTTCGGTCCTGGCTTTAGCCAGGAGTGGATTTGGGAGTCGGAACCTCACGCATTTCAAACTGGTAGCAGTTATTATTGTGCAACGCCGATCTGATTCCTATAAAATAAAAATTAATGAGTATCTCCCGAATTGAATATAGTTAATAGTGCTTCAGTTAGTTAGTTGCGGGTTTTTGGCCCGATAATTCTAGTTTTGGTTCTAGTTGCGAGTTTTGAAACATACGTGGTTATGATATAATCATATAACAGTTCTAGTTGCCCCTTTTTAAAATCCACAAGCTTGTACAAGTCAGGTAGGATATATAACCGGTGTCGTCGAATAACCTCGAAGCAGTTACAGAAATCACGTGGTGGACCAATACCCTAAACCAAATCGATGGTCTCGCACTCTAAATGAAATACCATGCCTAATTCCGCTTGGATAATAAATTCCGCATTATTCTGTCAACGGGTGTCACTTTCGTAAGTATAGTAATTGTGTTATTTGTTTGCAGCTCAATTCTGCTACAAAAGATTTGTTGACGGTGAGTGGATCACGAAAGGAAATTGTGGAGTGAGTGAAATGAATTATTGTGATATAGGGGAAATAATTCCATATATTTAGTCTATGTAAACAGAATATCTATCGCGGAGTCATGAGTCGTGCATTTGGAGAATCTCAGTGTCTATATCCTTATAACATCTCCTCCATATAGCCATCAATTCAATATAAGCCTATGTTGAAGTGTGTTTATTGATGCATTGTATAGCCTCAGTGGCGCATAATGCAATGATAAGTAATATCGTGTCATTAATAATACTAGTTTACCTGATCATACTTTTTAAGGTACCACGAAAAGTCAAGGATGTCGCTAGGGAGATAAAGATGCACTCTCCATATGGTAACCATATCTTGTTAACTAAATATATTGTGGGAATATCTGCACGCATAAGTCCTACGAGCAGCGAAATCCTGTCAATTATTGCGTAGTTTGCTAATCACAGTGTTGCAGTGTTGCAGTTTTCATTTTAATAAAATTCATTTCTTTTAATATAATTTGTGTGATATTGATTTCAAACATATGGGAAT
>ATSW01012568.1:0-11991 GCA_000444245.1 Botryllus schlosseri | reverse complement strand
GCGTGTCTCCGACTAAGTCGAAATTGTTGGCAAAGCGACGGAAGACATTGATTTTATGGGAATATTAAATCATTTGATTGTCCCGGTTCATACATTTGGCGGCGTTTAAAACGTCAATATGTACTTCAACATTGTGGCATTATGTGGCCCTATAGTTGTCACTAGGTATCAGACATGGGGTAATCGTGATTAGTAATCGTAATCGATTACGACGATTACAGCATTTTCAAGTAATCGTAATCGTAATCGATTACATTCGAAAAAATTCCGAAGTAATCGTAATCATAATCGACTACTTCCCATATCTAATCGATTTCTCTGTGAAAGAACGATTACTTTTTATTTGTACAAGGACTATGACATAAACTGAACATTCGTGAACAAGGAAAATATGTTATACCAGGTTCGTGACAGCACAAACGTCTGATTTTCAAACGCCACTGCTCATTATTACGTCAGAAGCAGCCTATTAGCTTTGCGCGTCATTGTGTAAGAAGCATCCACAGTAAATAGATATTCGATGTACCTACGTCGTCCATTAGTCTTATTGTAAGAACACCCGCCGTGCTGTAGGCTATATCAGGTTATCAACGCGTTCCACACGCCACTACCTCGCAGCAGTATAATTTATCTCCGCTCTGCCTATAGTTTAAAATAGTAACTTATGTGTTGATGTTTGGTTATGCTTATGCTTGGTTAAACGCAGTTTGACCGTTGCTGCTTGGCGAGCAGTAGGCCTATCCAGTACGTACGTACAGTCGTACACCGGACAAAGATTTGAAATTTTCTACTCGTCAAATAAAATATTGCGGTTTCCACAACGAAGCAGTAAAAATCAACAGCTGGTGATAAATATATCATAAGCGAGCCGTTTGCCATTTCTCGTAACGGCAGCTTGCAGGACAATATCTGTGTTAAGCTGAAGGCAGAATTTTATATTCGCTTCGTCTTATTCTCATATGACTCTACTTGAAACAGGCGCCTATCGTTATTTCATAATTCATTATTCAACATTGGAACCTGCCGCCATGGCCATGGGCTTATATATCATGTTAGCGTGGGTTGTAGCTGGAACCAGGACCAAAACAGCAATTCGTCTCCCAGTCCAAACGTTGGTATTTGGCCCCCGTAGGGTGGTAATCTCAAGTTGAAGACTGAATTTCGTCAAGAAATTTAGTAATTGCAATATTTTACTGTTAATTTTTAATCCTCTCTCAGCCCGCGATGGTCAGATATACCTGTAGAGTTTATTTGTTTGAGGTAATCATAGTGTTTGTCGACTACCACAGACCTTTACACCAGGCCGATTTTATGTATTGTCGATTCCGTATCTGCCGACTTGTAGCACGGCCCACTTCTCAGTTTTTTGTAACACACCGCTTACGTGGATGAGGCGGCGAGGAGGAGCCTAGATAAACCTCCAACACTTTAGTAGGAATTCCGAAGTCGACCTCGTTCAGACTCGAACCCGCAAACCCATTGGTGCTGCAGGCGTGGATTATACCACTGCGCTATCTCGCCACAAAATTACCTACCTGTAGAGCTGGGGCAACGTAAACCATAATTAAGACCTCTGGTTTCGTGTTATAATTATTTTGGTGTATGTTCTCAATTCATGACCTCCGGTTTGTTATATAATCAAAAGATATTGCATTTGCTCAAACGTAGCAGACTAAAAAAAACTGTCTTGACACGCATAAACAAATTGTCATGTCTTTATATCTGACTGCATGTCTAGCAACTCAAGTGGTTAATTACTATAGGGTCAGTGGCCACATTAACTACAATAGGACTTGAAAACATTTTCATCATTGTTAAAAAGCATTCCTTCAATGCGGCCGTCGAACTTAACAATCAAGTCAAATGATACATTGATTTGCTGGTCATATAGCGTTGTAACACGTGTCGTGACACCACCTGCACTTAATTAAGTCTCGTGATCAGAAGACTTAAATTTGAGTGACGATCCAGACGCATTTGAGTGTTAGCATACTTTTCGACGTGAGTTGAGTAACGAAATCGTTGCTGAGTAGAGAATTGCTACTCGACACCAAAGGAGTTGGTCTTCACCCTAAATTAAAAACTCCAGATTCCAAGAAAAGCAAGGGAAATTTTTGAATATCATTTTTTTGTTATAGATTAATTTTTTATTATTTTTGTTGGATTTTCCAACGTCAAGGGGAGCCGCAAGTTGGCTAGCTGAGAGCCACATGCGGCTCTCGGACCTGCGGTTGGCATTCATTGATCTAGAGAGGATTTTCAAGTTAATTATATCTCTCGAAAATACTCTATAACTTATGTTGGTTTACGAAATACTTTTTGAGTCCCCTTCGAGCTCGCTCTCCATCCTATTGGGAAATTTGGGTTGGGGCAGTTATGGCCCTGGCAAGAATGCAAATCGTTGGGCGCGATAAATTGACCTCTATGAAAATGGGGAATGGATACATTATGACGTAACAAACAAATGACGCATCTTTTTAAGGGGAGTTTGTTATCTCATTAGGCCTTTTCAGCGCAATCCATATATTGTCTTCCAACATAGCTTCTAAGATGCAAAATAAATGTAATCGTGAGTAATCGTGATTACTTTTCCAATGTAATCGTAATCGTAATCGACTACTTCCTGATTTTGCTGTAATCGTAATCGTAATCGTAATCGCGTCATTCAGAAGTAATCGTAATCGCAATCGATTACATTCATGAAGTAATCACCCCATGTCTGCTAGGTATTATACATTTATATCACATTTCCATACAACAATGTCCGGTTCGGCATCGGTGTATTATACCGATGGGAAAGGTGGTGATTACGATTAAGCTGGTTCTAGTTTTTGGACGAGAAAACCAATTCCACCGACCACCGTATTTCATAGGCGTAGACATGCATTGGCGAATTTCGTTTAGATGCTTGATATGACTCCACAGAACATCACTACTGGTTTTTTTCGTTATTTATTTTTATTTTTATATAGTATTTATATAGTGTATAGCCAATCACCATTTGGACTTTTGCACTACGGACTATAATTGTTACAAGATAATTTCAATAAACTGCGGTCGATAGCAGTGGTCGGGGGATTCGGGATATTCGGCAAAATTCGATCACAAATGTGCGATGAAAGCAGATTTGTCGACACACGGAAAGAGATGGGATTCATCTGTTTCTGTAAAGCCAAATTCTGGACTTATGTTTACGGAATTAATCCCATCTTATAATAGGATACACGAGGAGCATTTGGAGCAAATTAATTCGGTTGAGAATCAGGACAGATGCTTTGCCAATGTTTGCCTTTCGGTTGTATCAATGAGACTGGAATGACCAAGGACAGGCATAACAAACAACCGGCCCATCCGACGACTTCATCCGTCGCGCAAAACTCTATTGCGATAAGATTTAAAGTGAATTTTCCTCACATGTTAACCGTCTCACAACCTTCATCTCGCTCCTCCAGTCTCGTCTACGCTGTCACAAATTTGCTTGTTGGCACTCAGGGCCCAAACAGATTCCCTAAGATTCTAAAATGTCAGTTTTGCATCCCCAGTCCCCACTATGGTTATCTAAGCCCCCAGACCGCCTTATCCGAGCAATCCGCTGTATCACTTGTCTTCACACACACTCATCTTACAGGGTGACCTGGCGTACAACTGAAATGGATGCCGAATTCAGTTTGACACGCCAGATCAACGAGGAAATTAGGAATGATAATGTGTCATAAGCCGAAACATTAGTAAAATGTCCCTATGAGAAAAAATATCGCAAATTCCGAGCCTTATACCAAACCACCAAAAGTCAAGCGAAACGCATTCCAAAAACGCCAAAATCGTGACGCTTGGTATTCAATATGCCAGCTGACAACCGTGATCTCAAGTATCGTACGACTGGATACCTGGATAAATTAAGTTACGATCGGGGCCTACGATACAAAGTCTACTACGATACTTAGTATCGTAGGCTCCGTTACGATACATACTCAATCTATTGTGGTATTGTCGAAGGATATGTTGATTACACGTTGCGGGCATTTGGTACATCCAGAAAGGAAGTCGACCTGACACTTTGTTTTCCTTGGCAACACAGTGCATTATTTTTATATCAGTCACGCATAATGACGCAGTAGCTCGGCGTATATTCTGTAGGTAAAATACAAAGACACTAATGGATTGTCGCAGCGAGTAACTTCATATCGTAATTTCGTCGGTGCAACGCAGATCCAATAATTTACTGAAACAGACTCGTCTATTGTCGTACGGGAAAGTAGGAGGAGTAATTTCTTTTGGTTGTCGGAAACTTTACAGAATGGCTTTGTTTTAGGCAACACATACTAACTAGTAAGGCTTCGTAAATGATTTATTGATCTTGTAGGGAACACACGGCCTAGGTTGTTACGGGTCTGTGTTAGAGATGCTAGTATAGCTGCAGTCTCTTGAAGGTGGAACTTATCCTTGTGTTGTTGGAAGAGATTGTATGTTGGAAAGGTAGAATTAATCGTCCCGGTTCTAGAATCGATTATTTTTGGAGAAAGCACAGCTTGATACTACATTTACATGATGACAGTCTTCACGAACCAAAGTTGTACCGTTCGCCGGATTTCCGCGTTATTGTCCAGAGGCTCCGAAATCATCTAATCATAGTTGCTCAGGGCTTCAGGAAACCTATAACATAGTGATAGATTTGGAATGTTTTGAAATAATCAGTTTTCCATAGCGTAAGGATACTTTGTATACCTGTACTGTACGGTATACACATTGTACACACAGTTTACTCCGCGAACTGCGACATACATCTTCTTTTCGTGATCAATGCTTATTTACGCAGACAGACGCGATAACAAATATATAAATTTCTGCTTCTATGTAGTGATTTTATAGCTAGAATTTTGGTATCAAGCAGATTGGGGGCGTCCGTATGATACGTGCGAGAATCACGTACGGAATGTCGTGGAGGTACCAAGTCATAATCTTGCGCTTGCGATGGGTTCGAAGTCGTAGCGCGAACCTCATTGACCAGTTGATCATTTGTCATTGAAACTAAATAGAAGAATGACGGCGGATATGAAACCCACCCAACTAGTTTAGTGTAATTTCAATGCTTTTACCGCGTTAGTTTGGGTTAGTAGCGTCAGAACGGCGTGTATTTAAAAGAGCATTTTCCTATTTCTCATGGACCACCTCGATTTTTGGTATGGCGGTGTGTTTCTCGTTGAACACGGTAAGCTGCATCCCAGAAAAAAAATCTTGTGTGAAATATACTCGGAGGGTGTGAATCCTATGAAATATACTCGGATGGTTGTGAATCCTAGATCATTGAGCTCTGCTTGTGCCATAGTGAGCTAGAAATGGGTATTGGCCACTGAATTGCCTGTCTCTCAGGCTCACATTCAAATTATTTTGAGGGCGGGTCCATGATCTCTCAAATTGGAATATCTGATAACATCGTTCATGGCCGTGCATAATTGTAAAATAGCTGAGGCATCGTGCCGTCAAATTCACGAGGAGTATGATCTCATAACTACCCCTTGATTTATGACTGAAATTCACCAGGGATTGCGTGCATTTCGTTGGATAACTCTTGTCCATTGCCCCGATTTGGGCTTTCGGGTTTCGTGACATTTGTGTTTACTTACAGAATCAAGCTGAAATGCATTATAAAGGAAAGAAACACGCGAAGGTGATGTTCCTGAAGAGGACGCGAGGTTGGTATATTATGACAGGCCTACTGCGCGTTTACAGTTGACATAGATATGTGTATATCTGCGAGCTTATGCGAAATCTAAACAGGTTCTTACGCAAACGCTGCGCGTGGGTAGCCCATTTACCTGATGTAACATCCCTATGATTACACCATCAACACACTTCCTGTGGCATGCCACTGTGCGAAGAGATTTAACGACGCAGATTGGAGTATAAAACTGCACTGTAATGACTTATCGCTAGGTATATACTTCCTTGTTATTCACCAATACAGAGACAGACGGTGCCCGGGGTAGGCAATGATTTATGTGCTGTAACTATAGATAGCTAATCACGTACAGAACTTTTCGTTGTGATTTTGATGCATCGCAGGGCGCGCGGAGCTGCCTCCGATGCCCTTTCAAATTGATATTGATTAGCCGCGGTGCTTCAGATAACTATAGACATAGACATAGAGAGCAGACAATTGCATGTTGTACTTTCCAGAAACCAAACGATCTTCAACAAAGCCAAGCTTCTCCGGAGCTGCGGTGGGCGGTTTAAATGCGACCTTTCCGACGAATATTAAGAACTCTGCGAACGACTTGAGGCCAGATGAAATCGGTCCTAAAATGGAGTTGTGCGATCAAGTCCAGACTGACAACCCGACCGAATATATGTCACCCGCCACCGATGGTGTGACAGACAACCGTATGGAATTCCCACAAGAACAAACTATCCACCATATACTTTCGCCGTCGGGTGCAATAAACGATGGGCGAATACTCGACAATTCGACTACAACTGAAAGTGCAATAATTTTAAGTGACGATAGATCATCTCCACCCACGGATGAAGGTGACGATATCAATGACGATGAAGGCAGTGCCGTTAAGGCCGGTAATGCGACTTCTCCGCGAGAACCTGTGATACTACCTGATCCACTACCGAGATATATTAGCCGGATCGAAAAACCTACAGGTAAACATCTTGAGTTCGGAAATATGGAGTGCTGCTATTGCGGTTACTAGGATTTGTTTCATGCCTGGAGCAGAGACAGACGGACCGATGCAATCTGACTTTTATTTGTCTAGCTAGAATGTAGTTCAGCAGTTCTCAAGCGCCGGTCCGTGCCAAAAATGTTCTGTCGGTCCGCCAAATATACTACACTTATACATTCTCAATTCCAAAAAGCAAAAAGTTAGGCGCTTGTCCATTAGTTAGAGAAATGAGACATCATATTTTAAAATGATTCAGAAATTTGCAACAGGTTCTTCTCCATCGTGTCGTCATATAGAGTTGATTGCCTAATTTAGACGTACTTCACGATGCTGCAAGTGTTGTACGAAACGAAAAATATTGATTTCGTAAATACACTGTCTTCCTCGCCGCTACGCCATGTCACTAACTGGAATAAAGCATAAATTTCATATTGGTCAGTGAAACTTCAAAACGAAACACGGGCATCACTCACAGTAATGTAGATAGGGTTGCATTTAAAACAAACGGTTGTTTAAAACACTTTGATTAAAAACATGTTTTAAACAGTGTTTTAAACAAAGGCCTTTAAAAAAATGTGTTTTTTTAGTTGTAAAATTATGCCATAATTGTGTAAATACTTTCCAAAAAACGTGTTGTATTAGCCTACGTACAATACCACCCGATATAGCCGACGTATATCGATATGGGATGGTTGGAACCCCCCAATTAGTCTGTTCAACAGGTATAGTACAGACATTTCGTCAACGGAGCTATATTTTCCCTATATTTTCAATTGACAATGTCAATCCACTATGACGTCACAATTCAATATTCGTGACGCCATGGCTGTAAAAAACATGTTTTAAACAAGGGCCTTGTTGTAAACATGTTTGTTTTAAATTGATGTTTATTTTGAATGTAACCCTAAATGTAGATATATGATTTTGGAATGTTTCAAAAGTTAACCATGAAACCAAAAGCGTGTATCGTATCGTGCGAATTTTGTGGATTTGCCACGCACGTAATATATGATTTGAACCCACGGCCTACCTCTGAACACGAGCAATCTCAAACTATGTCGAGCTAGACGCTCCTGCCAGGCAAATGTTTACCCAGTATTTTCTGTATAAACAAATTAGTCTCACGGACCGCTGACGCCAATAACAAGATCCTTGTGTTGTTATCCATGGAAATCAGTGGGGTTAAATGACTTGTATTCATAGTAAAACCTACTGATAAACCTAGTTCCAACAATAAGGTCTAATCAATCCGTATGCGTATTTATCTATTCCAATGATAAGGGGCCGACTTGTCCGTTGAAAGCACAGAAAAGACACAGCCCAATATTGATGCAGTACAGTATTGTGGGTTTTACACATAACATGGTGCTGACTCAAGATATGTGAATTGCATATGAATTGCGCATCACCCGTTAAGATGAATGAATCTGAGTTTAAAAATATTGTCGGTAATTCAATCTATATCGGATCAGTTTTCCAATTTATAGTTCTGTGGAATTATAACGTTAGATGCAGTAAATGATCGATAGTGCATGGTAGCTATGCGCATAATGACAGTGGAATAAACCTCAGCTTCATGTAAAGTTAATTCAATTTCGCCTTGAATATCGCAAATCAAAATACATCGATATCGAACGACTCAGGGAAAATATTTATAACATGCGTCGGCTGTAATTACGGCTGTAGTGATCCTTGGCGACTTGGCACAATAGAACATCCTGGTAAATTTTTGAGTGCTACTCGGGTGATAATCCCGCTGTAGTAAATATGGTATCAGGTCTATTCAGGTGTCGGACACTAGGGAAACGATAAATCCGCGTAAAAAGAAACCGATTTTTGTGCATCGTTGTTTGGTGACACACGTTATGAGCGGATTCGGCCAAGTTTTACCTTGAGATGGGGTGATATTTTCTGGGATGCCATTAGGACAGCGGTTCTTCAACAGGGGTCCACGGACCCCTGGGGTACGAAGCACCAAATTAGGGGGTACCAGATGCAGTGTGCAATTACACGCTATTTAATTACCTATAATATTTTGCAAATTAACATAAAGTGGAATATAATTGGCCGGATTTCTTCGACTCGAAAATTTTCTTCGCGCTTTGCGCGATTCCCTTTCAGGAGGATTCTTGCTTTAAATTTGGGTATGTCATTCCCTCCGACATAATAACAGTAGGCTTATAACAAAATAGTACAACATAAGTTACAGAAATGAGTCTAGACTTTTTCGCAAATATGAGAGAATTCAAATTTAGTTAGTCCAGGGGTATCAAGCATGCCGGGGAGGGACTGTCACACTCCCACCTTTCGGCGCTGGCCGTAACTTCCGTCCCAGAGCACGCCAAGACCTGTGACTTTTCGGTGCACCGCGGCAGCTATCAACATGTTGACCCTAAAATCACAGCACATCGGTGAAACCTTCGATATTAATATCTTCAGTCGCTGAAATGTCTCCTGTCCATGAAATCCACATAAGTTGTGTTGAAAACGTTATAGGGGCCCAATACCAGCCTCGTGTGTGGCTTGACAATATGCTGTTTCCATCCTGGATAGGGGTTACGAGAAACATTTCGTGACAGCTCAAGAGGTGCGAGCGCTAAAAAGTTTAAGAAACACTCCTTATGGTGTGATTATGCAATGTTCATGTACTGTGTAATTGTACATGTACCATTGTGTAGCACACATTGTAGGCGAACGGTGCGCGAACAGTAAAAACACTGCCTCTAATTCCTCCTCGCCACCTCATTCGCGTAAGCGGTGTCTTACAAAAAGCCTAGCAGTGAGTCGTGCTATAAGTCGGCAGTTACGGAATAAAAATGAAGAATATCGGCCTGGTGTAAATGACCATAGTAGTCGACAAACACCATGAATACCTCAAACCAACCAACCAACAGCCTCTAATTTCGGCACGCTCCGACGCATTCGCAATCTCGTACGCACCGTGGAATCAATCACTGCGGAGAGGGCGGTGTATTTAAATTATTCACCAAGGACTTGATCCCACTCCTTTCGCCGATCGCTATAACACTCGTTACGTCGGGACCGCTAAATTTTGAATTTTTATTTTAGTATTGAAAGAGTCATTGAGGTGCACTGTGTGTGATATTTACGTGAACTCCGAAAATCAAATGAGGCAACACGTGAATAGCTTGCGGCATAAGAACATCGAAAAAGGTATTCCGACTCCGCCTAAGCCAGCGAAAGAGGATAAGCCGAAAGGCAGATCGGTAGGAGACGGAGTACAGGCAGTATTGATCGGAATGAAGAGTCATTGATTTTACAATTACAGGAACAGTTCCGGTGTGAGGTGTGTCGCGTAACTTTGAACTCGGACATCCAATTATTACAGGTACGTGTGCTTGGGCAGGCCTGTCATGGTTGTGATTGTGATTACACTCAAAAATCATATCCCACAATTGCACTGCAACCCTGATCAGTGTACCGTATAAACACTGCGCGCTCTCTGGGCGTGTTAATTCCCTGTATATGAAATTGGAAAGGATGAAGGACACGAAGACGTGATTCATGATGATTGATACAGTATCAATCAGTCGCGTATATTCACGGGAAGCAAAATACAGTTTTGCCCCTCCTGCATATTGGATATGTGTCGTTGTGACGTAATAATCCTTCATCACGTCACAATGAGTCATTGGCGTTGCTTCATCGTTGATTTGGAGTCAGCAATATTAACCAGAGGTCCTTGATAGCAAGCGATTTCGATGCATCGTATAGTGGATTCAATTCGACCTAGGTCCTACTATAGTCGTATTTATAGAAATCTTATCACCAGAATGTAATAAAGCATGACCTCACCACTATATTCAGGCACTGGACATCACAAATGTAACCTCGGATAACGGAAACGTTTATCGACAAGTTTCGATGACACTCACAATCTGGATGAAACCTTTCTTTCCACACGCAAACACATTTCCGGAGAGCATGCGCGCATTATCGTTGCGCCTTTCCCAGAAAAATCAAACATTTTAATCGCTAATTGAACGCCGCACATCGTAAAAGTGTAGTCGGATGCATTTTCTTTCGTGTCGCTCTCTAATTATGCAGAACCTAACGCTTTGGTAACTGACAATCGTGTGAAAATGGACAAAGCCCTTTTGAAGGCGGAAAGTACACTTAACACTTCGAAGTATTACGAGTCAGTCTGCCGGACCGATTAAAAATTCAGCAACCGCGTGTTGTATTCAGATTAACGCGTGTAATCGTGCTCCATCTGACGAAGCAAAATAATAATAGTTCACTGCGAAACAATAGCAAACAGCATTATTCACATCATTGTCGCAGACCACAAAACTATGATGGTGACGATTGGTTCTGTTCTGAATCAAAGTATTTTTACACATTGCAATTAAAATGAAATGTACAGGACTGTTATATGAATTATTGCCGCTCAAGTTTTACTAATAAGTTCGCAGTTTACGCTTTGTCCCATCTCTTTTGCTTATAAATTTCCAATCCAGCCTGTGATTATCTGACCCAATCTACCTAACACTATATTTCAAATGTACCACTGTGAAATTTCCGATAATGATTTAAACACAGCGTAGTTCAAAATTTTGTAATGCGCCTTTGAAACGTGGCAATATATTGGTCGAAGCGTAACATAGCGACCTATAACACCAGGGATGTCGAGGAGTTTTAGATATCCCTGCTATAACGTAGATAATTTTGTACTATCGCAGAAAATTGGTCCTCAGTCCTAGCATTAATATCTTTATTGTCGAAGTTGTTTGAGGACCTTCCTGCTTGTATTTAATATTAAGACAGCGACTTTCAAGACGCGACAACAATTCAATAAATCTATACGAGTTGCTCGCTGTCTTTCAGAAATGAGAAACGTTGCCCTGGCATTTAATTTTAAGCAAGCGGCTTTTCAAGACGCGACAATAATGCAATGAATCTATGATATAATGAAAGGGTACCCTTTTATTGGTTCAACTCAGTGCAAGATGCAATTTCACCCATATTTTCGCATGTAGTTTTATATGACAACTGAAGGGGCAGAAGGGCCATTGCGTATATGTAGTAAACGAAGGTGTCATTGTGTATCGAGATCGATATGTCACGGTTGTATCTGAATACTTGAAGAAAAAACAACAAAACACTCTTCGAATATCAATTACTCATGGAAACGTGAGCTTAAGGTCAGGACAGCGGGCCGTCATTGACATAAAGACGTTCATCTGTAAATGTAGTACGACCGCACCTTGATCCCCGATAACTCTTAATTGAACAAGGTATGATTCAAATCTAGAATGGTGTCCCAACCTCATTATAAATAGTCGTTAACACGGCCGAC
>ATSW01012567.1:0-12115 GCA_000444245.1 Botryllus schlosseri | reverse complement strand
CAGCTGGACAAGTGATGAGAAATATTTTGAAAGAATATAGCAACATCATCACTACTTGGTTGGGTGACATGGTATGAGCACCTGAGCATCCATGGTGAAGGCAGGTATTGGAAAGGACCGTAGAGAACATGGAATAATACGTAGGATAGTTACACCATTGATAGTACTCGTAGATTGCAATCGGGTACTGGTATAGCTGATACTTGACGTAAGATTGAAGGTCAATTCACATCAAATAATCTTGAATGCTGGATCAACAAAGTCCATAGTTGATCAAAGTAGTCAGTATTGATACTCAAGTTGAAGATTTGTAATTGTATAGTAGTAGTAAAGTAATAGTAGTGATTTTCAAGGCATTTCAACCACTTACTCGACTAATGTCGAAATACTTGATGTGGAAGTGGGAAATGAAAGTTTGAAGAGTACTGAAGTAGATTTCATTGGGGTTTGTATACTTTTAGCAGTAATAATTGATGGAGGCTACTTTCAAAATTGAAGGGTCGGTCTCAGCAACCTAACGCAATATGACAAATAGGTGTAAACTTTGAAAATATAATAAATTAAAGAGATGCAGGTGCCATTTGCCACATTGTTATTGCTGTCTCACTCATGAAGGTGATGCAAACATATCCAAAAACTACTGTCTAGTCTCAACATTCAAAGTGTAAGACGTTTTGCTCAAAAGCAGTACGGGTAGAAGTGAAAGTTGTATTAAAGACATAACTATTGAAGTCAGTAGTGCAAGTTGGTAATTGAGTACACTGAAAAAGTAGAAGTACTTTACAGATCACTTGAAGTGAAACGCCACCAGCAACATGAATGTATCTGCCACTATTCATTTATGTAGTCAGTTGCAGTGTATTTGTGCATTCTTTTCATGATATTCTAAGTCAACAGGTATTCTTTTAGTTTTATTCCGACTCAGCAGGTAAAGCAATAAATTCCTGTCATGGGTTTTTAAGTCCTTACCCACAGTAATTTAGAATGGTGTTAACGGTGGCATATAGGACTTTGTCAACCAGCATACTATGATTGACCCTATTTTCCATGCACATGTAGGCCTACTATATTTTGCTTCGCTTGGTCATATTCAGAGGTGGTCAAAGTAGTCACCATCGCTACTCAAGTAGAAGTAGCGCCGGAATTTCTACTCAAGTAGAAGTGGTGATTCACAAGTAAGTAGGTATTCTACGCTTATTTGCCTACAAAACTGAAAACTGCCTAGCAGATGTAGAAGTAGTCTGAAATCATAACTACTTAAAAAGTAGTGTGAGTAGGCAAAATCTACTTCAAGTACTTCAAAAAATAGAAGTACTTCGTTACTGACCATCTCTGGTCATATTATAGATTTCACTGGAGGAGCCCACACTCACATCATCCCATCCAGTGGTTCCTAACCATGACTGAAAGGAAATCTTGACCTGGTAACTCTGATAAAGTCGCTGGAGTTAGACAACAAAGTGGCAGAAATGAATAAAATCATTCCAACGTATGTCCATTGTCCAGGGTTGCAATGACTCGAGTCAATTTGTGAATTGACTCGATGACTTGTACTCGAGACTAAGACGGCAAAGACAGACATTCCATTGTGATTTTGAAGAATGGGAAAATCACCACAGCACTGGTATTTCTTCTATCAGTCCTGATAATTGGAAAATAGGGCCATAAGCTCTTAGGACTGAGGAAAATTACGATATTATGAAAGTGAGCCATACTATATCACTCGAGCAGTGTTGATAAAAAGTTGAACTCAAAACTAAACTGAACACAATGACTAGGACTCGACCCTCTAATCAGTGACTTGGACTCAGACTTGACTAGGTAGTGGATTGAAAACGATGCGAGTCAAAACCAAGACAGTGAGATCGACATGTGACTTATTTACAATCCTGCGTATGTCGTATGGATGCGATGGAAGAACTGGTTGTTACAAAAATAAAACGAGGTCCTTATTTTTCAGAAATTTCAGCAAGGGGTTTGCGATTAGAAACAACTAATCTAATCTGAAACTGTGTTTTCTGCTGCATCAGTCGGCTATGCAAATACTTCTAATAACTATCCATCCATCTTAAGAGTAGCGAAATAGCGAAACCAAATACAAAAGATAGCATTTATATATATTTGCAGAGGGTATCAGTTACAATCACGAACTCACTTCCGTGAGTAAATATTACAGAATCCGTGCCGAAAAGACACCAGTCAAATGGTACAGTAAGAAAGATAATAAACGTCACAATCCGTAGACAGCTGGCAGTAGTCAACACAGGAAGGTCAGAGGAAAGGAAAGGACAGATCAGTAGATGCAAGTTGGGGGGCGACACCTAGTGGCAACTAGTATTGACGGGGTTAAATGCAGTAAATCACAATTTGGTAGGCTATGCAATATGTATACGAACATATTGGACTACAGGAGTTGAGGTCCCGCCCCTAGGTAGACAGACATTCATATGTTTACATGATTTCACTTCCAAGACAATAGTCACCGCGATAACGAAGCAAATCTTTTTAACCAAATTGTTATGAGATCGTCCTGAACATTCCGTAAGTGCCATCACGCCACCCAATTGCAAGAGAGACGAAGGAAGCATTGAAGTTATCAACAAATGAGAGGTACCATTAAAAAAATATATATAACTTGTGGTTGAGAACATAAAAGGTAATACTGCTAAGTGAAAAGTTGCTTTACTCGAAATGAACTAGAAAAGTCATGCTCTGAAAGAGCACACCTTCGACAAGTGCTTAATTCCGTTATGAAGTAACACAATTATTTCTGTCACACTGTCCCATTATCACCTTAGTTCCATATGGCCGAGGCAGGGTGTTTCAAAAAATTGAGTTGTCATGGTAAACCAAAACAACACACGCAATATTCTCAACAGTCCTTTACATTGTGAACCAAACATGAACTTCGGTTCAAGGAAATTCAAGGTTAATCAACTTTTTTTAGTGATATTTCAGATTGGAGTGGGCTAACAACATAATTCGGATACTGTGCATTGAAAAGCGAACCCCATATCAGATATGCGTCACGTCGTGAATGACACAAAAAAAGATGGATATTACAGAAAAAAGATATAATCATAATATTAACAGTGACGGTCCAACTCTCGATACACACAAACTTGAAATTGATTGGAGACATATGGCTACAAAGCTAGTACGAACAGAGGAAGAATAGGAAGCTAGGACAAACGTGCCGAATGAAACGCAAGACCTCTAAAGACGGAAATGCAACAAGTAGTAACCCACAGTACACACAGTCAAATTAAAATAACAATAATACTCAATATTAATAACACTCTATTAAAAGGCAGTAGATTAATCCATTGCACCATACTTGTAAGCATTCAACAAGAAAAGTATTCCTTTCTATCAGACCGGCGTGATTGTGAGGGAGATTGAACTTATTACTTATTGCGGAAAAATCTGTATCTAAACTAACATTACAAATAGGGTAACTAGACGCGTGTTCGTTAATTGAATCTGTAACCAACGCACTAATGGCCGTGAAAATATATAGGTCTAAAGATGGGTTGAATAAGCTTTTCGCACTACATCTGCTCATCTGTAAGGAGCACAGCGATGAAAAAAATGCTTATAAAAAACCAACCCCGTGGTGCTCCTTAAAAATCTAGGGGAGGTTAAGGAATGAGCAGAAAAAAGGGATCAGAATCTTTCCATAATTACTGTGTGGCGTGGACGACTGTGACGCGGGACGAAATTGCGATAGAAGATTCAAACGAAACGACAACAATCTCAATTTTTCAAAACAGAATTAGTCTCATAGGCCTATCGGGCAAATTTGCTGGGCCGCCATGGGTTCTATTTGAAATGCGAGCATTTGGTGTGAATAGGTATTCTAGACACTGGTGAGTACCGGCGGGCATTTTTCTCTCGGCCAACATTAGACTCAAATATCCGCAGGTAAATATCTCAGAGTTGGTAGCCATCGAAATAAGCTAGTAAAGTAGCACACTCAATATCTATGATACAACAATGCAATCGGCCGTTATTTATAACGACATTCGAATATACAAAGGATTGTTCGAGGAGCAAGGGCGTGATACATCTTTAGGTCTACGGAATAAGGCACGGCAGATGGTAACGGACTACATCGTTACCGATACTCGCGATATTCTCCATCAACATACATTGAGCAATGATATGAGAATCACAGTGCACAGTGATATATACTCGGTAAGCAGTCTGTCTCGGAGCAGACGCCTTTCATCTGCGACTCCGCACGGTTATTACATCACACAGGACAGTCGATGCGCACATTGAAATCCATAGCGATAACTCAATCAGTCGGGAAACCGCTGACAGGCTTTTTTCCATCGACAAGAAGTACACCACATGTCCCGATTCTCCATGCCGTACACCTTACGACACTTTTTGCCGTCGCCTCGCACTTTTCTGTAAAATCAGAAGGTGAATGAATTGTTGATCGGAAACACGTAACTTGAAAGGGTGAAGATCACAAAAATCGAATGATTGCTACTAGTAATATCGATATCACATCAATATATTGATATAACAACACAATTATCTTAAAATTTGTGACAAATTGAGTTACAACGCAAGCTACGAGTAATGATTCTGTGAAACTACAGCCATCAGGTGGGATATAGGACAGATAAACTTTCAACCGTAGAGCAGTGGTCCGCATTTAATAGTGTGGGTCGCGACGCAACTGTTGCAAATTTACCGAAAGACAAACGTTGCATCTAATTGGCGAACTTACTAAACCAGGGACGGGCAGCATATGGCCCGTATGACAAATTGATGCGTCACGGAACGAGTCCAAGTTTGCCAACATGAGAAAGATGGTCATGGATATGCGTATTCTGTTAGGGTCTACATACATTAACGAACAAACAATTTCGACCATGATCATTAACAATACAAGGCTTCGTTCCAATATTACTGATGTTCACGTGCAATCTAAGGGTTTCAGAGAACTTGTTGCCAACTTTAATCGACTACAGATGTCTCATCAACTTCAACAGCTATTGAAGTACAGTAGGTTTATAAATTCATTAAACACTGCTTTTGGTTTTTATGCTTTATACATAAAGTTGAAATTATATCCGATTCATTCTTGGTATACGTGATGCATGCATCGATTCTGTAATCCGGCCCGCCAGGTAGGCTACTTAATTTTCCCAAATCAGGCCCGCCGACCGGAGAAGTTGCCCGCCCCTGCACTAAACCCTCTCTTGTTACCGTGTTACAATAGGCTGATCGTAATTCATAAATTTTTTTTGGTAAGGACACTAGAATCAACCCATAATCGCTCTTGAATGGAAAAGCGGCATTTTTATGGCAGACAGTTGCAGCAAAGGGTTGAGCAGTGTTAAATTGTCAATACAATCGCCCATTTCCAAAATGCTTTGTGAAATTAAATAGCCGCTGTACACACTCAATTACAAAGTATTTCCCACACGCTCCTCCTCGTTATGTGATCCGCGTAAGCGACGTCTTACGGAAGCCTAGAAGCGGGCCGTACTAGATGTGGGCTGATACAGGATCATAATAAAGGATATCAACCTGGTCTAAATGACCATTCTAGTCGAAAAACATGGATACCACCATCATCAACACCCCTATTAGATGCGCGGTTTTGGATCGTTGCAAAACGTGCTTTACGGAGAACAATGCAACATAAATTGGCGCATCCAAAGAAAGAAATAAGAAAAATTAATTTGAATACCTTCCCGAGGGCAGGTTTTTCGGAGACATCGGAAACGACATTTTCGGAGATGCCGCCTGATGCATGTGCTGCCTTTGCGCCAACACAGACGGCTTTGGCGAATACTGCTGAAAAAGAAAACACAAATATACGAAGTTGTCTTGATTTCAAAACAGGCAGACAAGCGCGTGCAACGTACACTCTGTGGTCTACCAGTGGCATGCCAGGAAAACGCCTTCGCCCCAGGTATATTGATTGGCTGGGCCTGCGGCTTCATCACGACCGGCACCCTCACGGGGTGGGACTCGGGGCCTCGGAAAGTTGGGACGGCCGCGTCAGGGCGGTCAGTATGCGAAGCAAGCTACAAATTAGTGCAAACATGCAGATTAGTTTGTCACAAATTATCGGAAAACCACGCTAGAGCTTACCCGAGGCTGAGCGTACACCAGCTTGGGGTTGAGCTGGGCGCCGTTCATGACCGGAACGGTGTAGAAGGTGGACGTGGGTGACCCGTGATGGTATACGTTTGCGGACGACGGTCTCGGGCCGGTCATGACCTGTGAAGAGAATATCGTTATGATGATTATGCCCACGTTTGTTGCCAAAAATATGTAATTCTTAAAATTGAAAAATAATAATAAAATTATATAAAATTACTTGCGATGTCGTGACAACTGACGAGACTTATACATTGGAATTTCTAAATTTGCAACTAGAACTAGTACTACCCAAAGAACCGCTAGTTAATGAGTTGACTGTCAACTATCTTAACGGGTAGTTTGTACAAATCTGGTCGCGACACAATTCGGCACTTTCGTTTGTTGGTGCCAAGGCTGATAGCGAGCCGGGGTGGTAATGTTATTCAGGCCGTACTTTTGATCGCGTATGACGGGTCTGTGACGTTTTTGTCTTTGGGCACAGGCGTCTTTTCAAGTACAGTGACAAGTCGTGCCGTGATCCCAAGTTCTGGGATGTAATTATCAGTTTTTCAGATAATTCGGTGACGTTTTCTCAAAAGAACAGCTGGAAAGCACACCAGGAGCGTCAAGGTTGACAGTTTCCAATACAGAAACTCGTTACTTCGGAAGTCGTGATCATCAGGCCTCCATTGCACACATACATGCCGTACAAAGCTAGTGGTAATGTTATATCTGGGAAGTTTTGATTAACCAACAGCATTTGTCACAAAATGAAATCAAGTAGGCATGATAGAAAATATACCATATTGTCTCTGATGTGATGTAGGCCTAAAACTGGCATTATATTTTTGTTGTCGAAAAGTTTCATAACTTTCATAATGCAATGAATGACCAGCGCGATTTTTTTGACATGTCAAAAAAAGTCAAACCGTTGTCAAAATTGTAGCGTTGGATCGAAAAATTGTCAAAATGGTTTACAAAGTCACACGTTTTTAGCAACCTGCATTTCGTGTGTATCGTAGATTTTTGCACCGTCGGTAAACTTATCATTTCGCATTTTACAGCTTGTAGCCAATTTTATAGGCCCACCGTTGTAGACAGCCCATTATCTGCACATCGTGAATCATAAACGGTCAAATAAAATAAACAGCTTGACACGGTGTTACGGTCAACGTATCGCAATATCCTAACTGAAGCAACACTGCGTGGCATTGGTTCTTTTATCAAGATGCGCAGCTAATTTGCATACATAAGGGCAAAATATTGATTTTGAGGGCAAAAAATGTCAATATTTTGATTTCCAAGGTCAAAATCTTCCGTTTTTAGGTAAAAAATTCGCCCTAGTTATGACATCATGCCAAGTAGGCCTAATACTCGAATATTCCAATCGACTCGAAGACTAATATTAGAGTCAGAGTCCAATCAGTCGGGGCATTCAATTTTGCCCAGCTCAGCAGGTGTGAACATTATCACCCGGCAAGAAACCGCAAACAATCGACCTCCAAGCGCGACCGCACACTTACCGTCGGATGCGCGAACGCAACGGCCGCAGGATCCTGAGAAGATGCCACGAGTTGCTGCCCGGTCAGCGACTGGAAGTGGACCATGTATTCCGGATTGACGCCCGGCACAAACGACGGCGTTACGTAGACAATTTGCCGGGGCACGCTGAAAATATTCTCGACCGGCTGCCCCGGCTTTTCCTTATCGCCGGGCTCCTCCTTGACAGCCTCGAGTTTCACCGCGCTTTTCGGGTGATACGGACTGCCGTGAAGCGGCTGTTTCTGGACGGGGTGGTACTGGTTACCGGTGTGAAAAGGTGCCGGGGTGCTGTGACCGGGCGGCACAACCCCGCTCGGACTTTCGCGTTCTGCGGTATCGTCCTCCATACGTTCGCTCGTGTTGGCCGAGTCTTGCTCGTCGATTTCGATATGGTCCGCTGACGAAGCGGGCGAGTGTCCCACTTGATGGGTGTGCAGTATGACGGACGATCGCTCGGGGCTGCGTAGGTCTTCTTCTCTAGCGCTGCATTTGGCCGCTGGTTCGCCAGGCAATGGCGACATGTGCGTGTCTTGCCAGCTTCCGACTCCACTGCTGGTCACGCTTAGTGGACTGTCCGCTGTACAAAAGGAAAATGAATAATTAAATCAAGTCATAGAGAAATAATCCCGAATATTTTCGGCCGACACTCATCAGAGGTAATCGTCAGCAACTAGTAGAGAATTGAAAGGAACGTTGTATATCGACAACCGTGTCACCAAAAATGACGTCACCGGCATGCAAAATCCGAATAATCGAGGCGAACAGATGGCTCAATGTAGGCCTACTATTTATGGATTAGATGCAAACTCATGTTGTTGGCACAAACTAGGTTGGCGGATTTTGTAAAAAAAAGACGACTCCAAACTACATAAACAGAAGAATGAACGGCTTCTCATACCGAGGCGAAATCTGTCGTCTCGGTAAATATCTGCACAACTACGACTATTCATTAAAAGCTCGGCAACTGCGACTCGAATTATAGTACTCTGTATGATATATGCAGAGGTGGGCAGTAGCAAAGTACTTGCTACTTTATCAATCAGTAAGTAGTTTTCCTAGACTTGCAATACTTTAATTAAAACAAATTAAAACAAATTTTCCGCTACTTCTACTTTGTAATACATTTTGTTATTTATTTACTTATTTTTCACTATTCCCAGTTGTCAAGTAGAAGCATTATATTCTTCCAATGAGAGTGAGAGAGACGCGGATAATTAAGGGCAACACGAAGCAACACGGAGCAACAAGAATTTGATTTTCACAAAAGTTCAGCAACGTTCAGAATTTTGGTCGTGCGAGAGAGGCTAAGATTGTGTAGCATCACTTTACTAAAATCCCTTTGCAGTTATGGAAGTAATGAAGTTTTTCACGGAGACGGACCTTCACAACAACGATTCATTTCTTGATCGCAAAATTTTTTGACTGATAGATTTGGTTGATTGACTTGGTTAAGACAATAACTAAAAAGATAATAAACATGTTATTTTCTGATCACATTTAAAGGAATTAGGGGGTTAAGAGTTCTGTGAAAAATACACTAGAAATCGGAACTGGTACAGCGAAAATATCTGGAGTTTGAGTCGGTGGTTAAGTGAACAGTTGCAGGAAACACAATTCTACACGAAGCGTGACAGATAACTATAAACTGAAATTGAAACAAACCTTTTCTGGTTGTCGGACTTCGCGGGTTGTGAAAGATCGGACTGCTTGACAGACTCGACAAGACCATCGCCGCCATCATATCGTCCATTGTAGGTTCCGTTGACGACTTCCTTGCCCTGCTGCATAATATATCGAGCTTCACCATATTTGTTCAATCGGATATTACTTTTTTAAATCAATTTCATCAATTCCGATAACACACTAAATTGAGATAAACGACAATTTAAAGACAACAAATACAACCAATCTGACTACAAGGTTTGAGCTAATTACTCTGTTACATATTTCCTGCCCTCTGGACTAATTCTATTCTAACATCCAAAGAACAAACCAAAGTTACAGTGACAAAGTTAGGTTCGCTACCTCATAATCCTAAAGGTAAACAAACGGGGAAATTCAGAGGTAGCGTATACGTGATACGGTGTGATACCGGCTGGTTTTATTAATTACATCATAACATACCAGGCGTGTGGCACTTCTATGTTTGCCGACACCGGTCTCTTTTTGCCGTGGCTAGGGCTGGCGTTGATGGAGGCTATCCGTCTGTAGTCAGGATTTTCGTTAATCCTTTGACTGTGTCTGTGATCAAAGCGGATATGATTATAAGCCACTGTGTGAATAAGCAACTTGTGAAAAGTTGCGTTGCAACAACAGCCACGACCACAACACGCCCACATCGCTGTTGGTGACACAACAGAGTCGAAACCGTCTCTTGAGCAGAGCGAAATGCTCGGTTCTAAATATAACGCAACGCCGTAGAGCAAATAGGCTGGCGTCAACCTAGAATCACGTGAGTGTTTCTTTGTTAAACAAGCCGACTCTTTGCAATGGAAATTACCACCACCCGGAGCTATGTTACGTGTGATGTAATACAAACAATACCGGCTCTCCGTGAGACGTATATCCTCTTCTCTCATAATAACGCACTCGTTAGAGTTCATGAGGTTCACTCGCACCATCCCATCACTGTGGTCTTCCACAATCCCCATTATTTCAACTCCCTCGCGAGTAGCGTATACCTGAAACAATGTTGCATAATTAATCTACCGGGTTGAAATGGTGAGACGTAGTCAATATGATTGTGCATATTATAAGTGTACAATGCCAGCTACACACCTAGCTTACGAGTTTATAATCAGTCATCGATACACCAAGTCATAACAGTACACTTAGTTACCAGCAAGCTATTCACAGAAGTGCTACCATTGTGTTCATACAGGTTCAAGTTGACAAGGGGGCACAATGCCTTTAATTGGTAACTATCTAGATACGAATAACATCAAACTTGATTCAGCTCAAAAGATGAAATAAGCACACGATGCTAAAATACGCATGATACGATAATTGCCGACAATGAACTGGTAAAAACAAAGATGATTATGCACGAATGAAGGCATCCTCGACTGACATACGACACCAGTAATTTTCATGTGAGATCATAGGATAAAAGAGAACCACTACAGACACATTTGTAAGGTGCCTGTTGAATGTATGAAAATTGCATTCTCCGAGGAAGAAATCCAGTCATACTCGAGGCCGATATATATAGGCTACAGCCTACAGGTACAACACGTATTTAATCATCTCCATTATTATTAAAACAAAAATGGATACCACCGATTATCTAGTTCAAAATCGTTCAATATTGATATATTGATTCATACATACAGGTTCAAGGTAACGTGGGTTCAAGTCTTCAAAAATCCGTGATGGAAATCTTGCATGAACAATGCTTGTAGCAAAATTATTATTTTATTAATTAGGATGACTGCCACAAAAATATTAGACGATAACCGCCACTAAGTTTTCGCATATATTGTATATATATACAAATCAGCAACAATTTATAACTGACCATAACATAAAACAGTTTTGCCGAAAAAGTTCTTTTACAGCTATTTTCAATCACAAAGCTAAGACTAAATGAAATAGCTTGGAAAAATGCTGCCTCTTGAGAAAAGATAAGGCCTACCTATAAGCTTACGTAAATTTTTCCGTCCTATTGAAATGAGCTCGTAACAGAAGGTAGAAATTTACATATTAATATGTTCTATTTAGAATTTGAAATCGGAATACTTGGAATGGAATATTATATTCTCAAAACAGAGCACACAATACTACACAATTACCCTTTGATCTTTGTGAAGTCGGATATCCTGGATACTTTTGAATCCCGCACCCACAATTTCTGACGATCTGCATTCTCCTTTGTTGTTATCGTCGAATTTGACTGTTACATATTCATTTCCTTTCATGTCGTTTCTCACCGCCTTGCAAAAGGAATGCTTGATCAGCACAAGGGCTATGTAATGTCATCCAGATAAAGAATTTAACAATGCAAGTTGTATTGTATTGTACATGTGTACTATAGTGGTGAATTAGGCGAGGGAGAGGTTGACATTATTAAACCTAGTGTGGCATGCTGAATCTTGGTCATATAGGTGCAAAGTGTGGTATATAACTAACACAAACATGGTGTTTTGACCTTGGCAAAATACAGCCTAATCTGAACAGTGAACTGAACACTCATGAAGAACAATACCCTGCAGTCACTAAATTTAAACTGCAGACTCGAGGCTACAAAGGATTCCCGAATTATCAGTTGAACATTTCCGATTTGGTTTTCTATTTAAGTTTCCAATTCCTCATTTACATACTGTTACAGACAATACAAAGTTACTTGGCAATTTAATCAAAATTCATGCAACCTCAGAGAAACACGTCTAACGTAAACACATGGAAGTGCACCATAGAAAACGATGAAAAATTTTATCACAAGCAGTCGGCTACCAATGCTACC
>ATSW01012566.1:0-10881 GCA_000444245.1 Botryllus schlosseri | reverse complement strand
TGACTCGGACTCGAACCTCTGCTCGATGACTTGGACTCGGACTTGACTCGCTGGTGAATAGAAAACGACTCGACTTGACTCGAGTCAAAACTATAAAAGTGAGATTGACTTGTGACTCGGAGCCTTGTGGCTTGGTCACAACCCTGGTTGATCCTCAACATTTTCATCGCAACAAACATAGCCTACATATTCATATTGCTTAATTTCGGTTGAAAATTGTCGCATAGAATATATTTGGCAATATAAACAAACATTCAGTGCGCCGCGATATTCAATTTTTTGTTCTTTTTTATATCCATTCATTTATTTTTACGCAGGAGAGTCAGAAAATCTGGCAGAGACTCAACACGACGACGTACTTTTCAACGATTTGACTCTTCCGCAATTCTCTCACGTCGGTCTCCAGCTCCCTGATACGCTGCGAGCTGTCCTCCCCTTTCTCGATCTGCCGCATCATGGCTTTGTTCTGTCGGTTCACGCTTTCCAGTTCCTCCGTCATTTCCTCGAATTTGGCCGACAACGTCTAAAAACGATCTCCAGTATTACAAAGGTTGATATTTGAGCATTTACAATCACAAAACTTGAACCCCAAAATTAACCCTTACCCAAATCTGACCCTAACCCAACCCTAAACCTACCTTTGACCCCATGCTTAGAATATTTTAAACTTTCCCAAATTAGTTCAAAATTATAACTGTTGCACAGTTGGACAGCAAATTTTTAGCTTTTCCAAATTAAATTAGAATTAGAATCATACCTACACCGTTTTCTCCTAATTAGATTAGAATGACAATTACAAAATTCGCAAAAACTTGAAATCTAAATCAAATTCCGAATTACAAAGAAATGCAACAAAAAACATGTTCAGCTCAAAAGCAGATTTGGACTTTTCAGCTTTTCCCAATTAGATCAGAATTTACATTATACTTAGCTTTTTTCCAAATTGTATTAGAATTAGAATTGTTGAATTCGCAAACACTGGTAAATTGAATTAAAATAGAATGGAATACGACAAAAATTACGTCGAGTTCATTGACAAATGCCCATACACCAAACTTGGCCCGTTTCGCACTGTACAATTCCCCTGTAGCATTTTTAGTAAAACCAGAAATTGATTAGAATTGAAATTAACAAGAAACATTTCGTAAATTCGATTAGAATTACATTTTTCTCTAATTAGTCTGATTACACAACTAGAATCACCGAGAATTATCTAGTCGCCAAAGAGTGGAAAGCAAACACGTCTCACTTCGAAAGACTGCTTCGCTCTTTGCGTCTCTTTCCGGGCCTTTTTGTTCTCCGATTCGAGCTTCGCGTTTTCGCCTTCCACCTTCTGATACTCGCGCTCGTAATGCTCCAGTTTCTTGTACGAAGCCACGAGCTTCTCCAGCTTGTTTTGCAACTGCAACCAACGAAGAAAACAACGTTGGAAACTAATAATAATCGACACAGAACAGATTTAAAGGGGCATCAATTCTGAAGCAGAATATGTAAAATAAAGATCGTATATACATTTTAACATAGTTTCATAAATATATTATTAAAATGTAGGCCTATATCAAAGTTCTGTACACCAAAAAGTCTCTTTAAAGACCATATCCCCCAACGCTAATTAATCAAACAAGTCACCGACAATTACCTCTTCGTTTTCTTTCTCGAGTTCCTGAATTTCCTTTTCTTTGGAAACTTGATTGACGTCGAGCTGACTTCTGACTCTCTCCAATTCATTTTCGAGTTCCGATTGAAGCAGCTAAATTTGAACATTCAAACGAAATTAGGAGTAATTTGATGTCGCTTTCACAAAAAAAAAGGCTAAATTTGAAAATATTGGAGTTTAAAAAATTTAAAATTTCAGGACCAAAACACACCTCCATCTTTTCAGTTTGTTCCTTGGACTGTTTCATCGAGTCCATGCCGCGCTTCAGCCGTTTCAGAGCTTTCTCGGCGTCCAATTTCTCCTGCTCGAGCACGGACATCTTCTCGCACGTTTTCCTCAATGACTCGACCTGAAAAAACAAGTATTTTCCGACTGGGTTGTAACCAAGTCGCAAGGTTACGAATCACAAGTCAATTTAACTTGTAAAGTTTTGAATCAAGTCAATTCGAGTCATGTTCAATTCACCACCGAGTCAAGTCCGAGTCCAAGACAGCTAGCAGAGGGTCGAGTCATAGTGTTTTGAGTCAAGTCCAAGTCTTTTCAACTCTGCTCGAGCGATATAGAATGGCTCCCATTCATAATATCGTAATTTTTCTCAGTCCTAACAGTTTCAGTCCCTATTTTCCAAGTATCGGGACTGGCAGACGAAATCCCAATCATGTGGTGACTTAACTATTCTTCGAAGTTACAATGAAATGTCTGTCTTGGCCGTCCCAGTCTCGAGTCACGTGACTTGGTTTGAGTCATGCACAATGCACAACTTTGGTCGAGTCACGACTCGAGGCATTACATCACTGCTGCTAATACTACTACTGCAGTAGGTTTTTCATACATGAACTATGTAATCAACTGGTTAGTTACAGGTACGTTTTAGACAACTACCGATTGTACTGCACTGAAGCAATACTATTTACTCATTACATTATTGGGCTGTTTGCAGCAATTTTTCAAGTGAAATTGATATCACAGCTGTCTGAAATGGTTACTGTAGTAGCAATTCCTACTTCTATGTGAGTATTAACAACTTTGACCAACTCTGGAAATCAATAATTCAAATGTTTTTTTACCTGCCGTCGTAGTTTCACAGTTTCTTGTTCCGATAAACCTTTGTCTTTTTCTAAGTCTTGCAATTGCGTGGTCACGTTTTTCAGATTTTCCACCTGCTTTTTGAGTTGTCTGTCACGGAGGGAAATTCTTAGCAGTCCAGGTCACAACATCACGACATAATCTACCAACCTATTTTCAACGTCGAGGTCGGAATTCATTTGCTCCACTTTGTCGATTTGGTCGCACGTGATCTTCAATTGCGCGACTGTTTTTTGCAACGAGATGTTCTCCTTGTCGAGCTTCACGTTTTCCTGCAAATTTAAAGTCAGTCGTCCGTGTCTCTCTTCGATGCGGTACGGAAAAAATGAGAAAAAACAGTACGGTTAATACCTTTGTCAACTCCTCCGCTTTCTCTATCGAATCTTTCGCTTGATCGAGAGACTTTTGCAAGACTTTCTTTTCGTATTCGATCTGGTGGATTCGCGAAGTCACCTCTTTCACAGTTTCGCTCAGAACCTAAAAAACGTGTTCCGCCTCAAA
The DNA here is from genome assembly GCA_000444245.1 of Botryllus schlosseri. NCBI lineage: Eukaryota > Metazoa > Chordata > Ascidiacea > Stolidobranchia > Styelidae > Botryllus > Botryllus schlosseri. Next base: position 7,637 of record ATSW01012566.1, on the reverse strand, counting down.
ATCTGCATCCATTAACGGTAGTCAGTATCGTGCAGTGCTGTGGAGTCGGGAGTTTTATTAAAAAATTTACCTCGATGGGGTCGAAATCATAGAAATTTTGCAACACCCTATGGAGTAACACTTGAGGAAAACATACTCGCTGGTGTCGTAGGACTCATAGTTTGTCAAAAGCTCCTACTACTCTTAAATCGAACCAAACGTTCTCAAATGATACTAAAAAGTGTCACTGCTGTTACAGAAGTTATCAAGTGTCATATTGAAAAAATCCCGAATATTTTTTGGTTGACGCTCGTCAGGAGTAATGGTAAGCAACCATTAAAGTAGGGGTTCCCAAACTAGGGGTCACGACCCCAACGGCGTCGTTTGCCTATTCTCCGGGGTCGCGGTGACAAAATTTAAAAACTTATGACCATTACACGTCAATTAAGCGGATGCTATCGGCAACACATTTCCGAAAAGTTGAATTCGATTTTCAAAATGAGAAAAAAAAACGACCTCGGAAGAATGTGAACCCCGCAAACAAGCTATCAGATCAGCCGAAGTGTCATTTGCCATAGTTTTGATTGAGTTTCTAAATGTAAGGAGGACGGAGGTCGCTGAGTTCATAATTACAATTACTGCGCACACAGCAGCCAGCTGTCCCACACAGGCCGTAATATACGAAGGTGCTGATCAGTTTTCAGTAGTCAGCACCCGAAATTGAGAGGTGGGATCGATAAACATTTTCCAATCGAAATTTGATCATATAACGTTTGGGTGCTGCAGTAGAGAATTGTATAGAACTTTGTACGTCGACAATCGTATCACCAAATATCACAGGTATGATAATTTGAATTATTGAGGCTGCCTTGTCATATTTGGCGATACGATTGTTGATACACAATGTTCTTTTCAATTCTCTACTAGTTGCTGAAGATTACGCCTGGCGAGTGACAGCCGAAAATGTTCCGGTTTATATCAATACGAATACAATATCCAACCTTATTTTCCTTTTCAATATCCTTGGCGCGTCCCTCGGCGTTAATTTTCGATCTCTTCCTGAGCGTCTCGACCGTCTTGTTGAGCTGTTCGTTTTCGTTTTGCAGTTCCTCGATCTGCCGGGCAGAATTCGACTTGACCGTTTCCACCATGGTTTCGAGCTTCGTCTTCTCCGCCTCCATCTCGCTCGACAACTGCTCGTAGTCCAGGACAGAGTGCTTCTCCTGTGGATCAGGCAGAGGCGCCTGCATTAGTCTGGCCGGTTCACGGTTCATACACCTACCTACACCATATCACTGTTCACTAAGGATGTTCAAAAATTATTTATTTCCTCAAATAGTACTACTGGCTACTTGATTAAATTGTTAGGTTACCCAATTTAAGCCTACACACCAAATTTGGTTCAATTCCAACCAGTAGCTGCATTACTACAGGAGAAGAAAGTTTCTATTTATTACATAAAAATAACTGAACAAAAATGTCAAAATTTTCTGTTCACGCCATGAAAGTGTTAGGTTGTCTATGAAAACAATGTTCAGCAAATTTGGTTCAATTCCAACCATCGGTAGCGGAGTTATTGCCGTCGAAAAATTTGGATTTGAATAAAATAGTATTCACGTTGACCAATTCTTCAATTATTTATTGTTATAGGTGTGCCCACCGTAAATGCTATTTTATTCAAATCCCAATCCCACTCGTTGGAATTGAACCAAATTTGGTGAACATCGTTTCTATAGACAACCTGACACTTTCATGGGGTGAACAGAAAATTTTGACATTTTGGTATATTTATTTTTAGATAATAAATAGAAACTTTCTTCCCCAGTAGCAATGCGGCTACTGGACCAAATTTAGGGTGTAGGCTTAAATTAGGTAACCCGACAATTTTATCAAGTAGCCAGTACAATTTGAGAAAAAAAGTCATTTTTGAACACCCCTACTTGTTCACCCCCAGATTCCGATGGTGGTCACAAAAAATATCATTAGAAAATGTCATCACCATTAGTTGACAGTGTTGACACCCTTTTTCGGTCAGCACCATCAGAATCCGTGTTCGAACAGTGATATTAGGTGGACCGAGGTCATAAAGGCTGGGAACCACTGCTTGACGCCCTTCAGACTACAATTTATTATATCGACAATGAATCGATGGATAGTCTCGACACTTTCGTATCAATGTGAGAGCCACGAAACTTTGATTGGTCGTCGAAAACATGTTGCACAAGCCTACGAAATTCTTGTGAAAGGCACATATTTGAACCTTCAACTCATTATTACTGCAATTATGTCATGATAGGTGGTATTCGAGACTTGAACCTTAACACACGGTTAAAATCTAATCGCTTGCTTACTCGATTTTGCCTAGGCCTAGAACTGACGAACATGATAAGGGGTGTCTATGTCATTATTGCAATGTAATTAAGAAACGCATGTGGTACCTTGCTCAACATCTCTTGCAGCTTCTTCACCTTGTTACCGAGGCGTTTGTTCTCCTTCTCAAGCTCGACCTTGTTTGCCTGAAAGTAGATATATCGAGTGACTACAGATCAAGGGATCCATACATATTGTGAACCGCGAGTATTCAATCAGCAACTGCAATGTCGTGTTATATCTGGGCCTCTGGTTTCGGAAATAGATATCATGCGATAGTATACTGGAAGGGTTAGGCTTGCATGATACTGATAGAATTCAGCCGAAAATAAACTCAAACACTGTGGTACTGGGGCTATTTCGCCACCTTGATGCGACAATTTCACTCGTAAAGGAGGCGCTAGCACACCCCAAAACAGATTTCCAGGTTTCAAAAGTAATTTCACCTCAAACGTTAGGATAATATATATTTGTCGTCTTGTTGAAAAGATATATCATACAGATCAAGTCGACCCACCTCTTCTAGTTGCGCGCTGGACATGGACACCTTGTAGGAATTCACCAAAGACTGCAGATGCCTGTTTTCTTTCTCGAGCTTCAAAACGCGACTCGCGGCAGACTCGTTCGATTCCTCGTGAATAGACTTGTGAAGGTCTGCGAAAGCGAAAGAATAAAAATACATGGAATAAATATCAGCGCGTAAATCTACACGCGACCAAGGCGATAAAGCCAGACTCACTATCTGCCGTCTTTGCGTGCTCCAACTGCATAGCGAGGTGTCCAGATTCGTTCATGCTCTCTTTCTTGTCGAGTTCGAGACGCATGTTGTCCTCTTCTAGCTCCAGGATTCGTTGCTGGTCCTGTTCTTTATTCTGCGTTGGACAAACGACTGCTTAGTAAAGTTGTCAAAAAAATAACTCTTTTTCAAAATTTAGTGGGTAGGCCTAGCTCATAAAATTGTTGGTTTGTCTACAAAAAATACTTGTAATTAGACTTCCTTCCAACCAGCAGCAGCGAAGTTTCTAGTTTTCAAAATTTTGGAATTCAGAAAAATAGTATAAACCATAGGAAATTCTTCAATTACTAATAATAAAACTACATACCGTTAATACCATTATTACTATCCGAAATTTGAACACCAATAACTTGGCTCCTACTGGCTCGAATTGAGCCAAATTTGCTATGCATCGTTTTTAGACGACTACAAATTTCATGAGGTTGACAGTCACGTTTTAAGAAAAAAAAATGGTTTCAAATAAAAAATTAACATTTTCCGAGTCTAATAGCTTTGCTTTTGCACTAACCTCGAGATAAACCGACATCTGTTGCTTCAAATCCACGATTTTTTTCTCGGCGTCGACGAGTTCGTCCAGCCGCACCTGGGCCGCCTCCAATTGCTCGTCCAACATGGCTTTCGTCTCGTGAAGAACTCTTTCAAGATGAACGCGAGGGTAAAACTCAATCGTAGGATAATAACGTTTTTGAATTTCTCGACAAAGTTTTCGCACAGACCCTTAGATGTCCGGACTCCATAATACATTTGACTAATATATTTTGTTGAATAATATATCAATATTGAAATAGACCCAAATATTTTCGGCTGACACTCGTCAGGGGTAATCATCAGATACTAGTAGAGATTTCGAAGAACTTTGAATATCAACTATCGTATCAAAAAATCTTTGGGATTATTTCGATATCGACCTATATAATTCAACCGTATATTGAAGTTGTGTATCTCCAAGAAGCTATTCAAATTTTTCCATTAATTCATCAAAACAGTTTGTGCCAACAATACTAGTTTGTGTATTATCCAGAAATGGTGGGCAATATTGAGCTTGAGCCTCGAATACTCCAATTTTCATGCTGATGCTACGATTGTTGATATACAATGTTCTTTCAAATTCTCTACTAGTTGCTAAAGATTACCCCTGACGAGAGTCAGCCGAAAACAGTCAGGTTTACTTCAATATGAATATGTCATTCAACTTTTTGAATGTTCGTATCTTAGATAACGGTAAACCCTGATGACTGCCAGCACAAAAAGCTTCGGGCAACCCATACACACATATATTGTCTAAAGTTTTTTCCAACACTGACCAAACAAATTCTCACTTGTTATCCTCCCTGAGTTCCTCGATTCTCTGCTTGTAAAAATCGACGTCCTTCAATTTCTCACGCAATCTCTCCACCTCGTGCTCGAGACGCGAGGCTTTGGTAGCTTTTTCCTTCAGAATGTCGTTTTCGTCGCGATACGTTCGAGCCGCACGGGCGTCGTTGGATAGGTCGGTACACTGCAAATATTACTCGCGTTAAATATATAATAATAATAGATACTCGAGACTCTTGGGGGTACGAAACTTCAATATACGATTGAATAATATGTTCATATTGAAACAAAATCGAATGTTTTTGGCTGACACTCGTCAGGGGTAATCTTCAGCAACTTGCATAGAATCGAAAAGAACATTGTGTATCAACAATCGAATCATCAAATGCGTCAACAGAAGGCGTCTTGTGCATAATCTAAAAATAATACATTGCGCTCAAGCCATCTGTTCGCCCCGATTATTCGAAATTTTCATGCAGGTGACGTCATATTTGCTGACACAAATGTTGATGTACAATTTCTTTCCAATTCTCTACTAGTTGCTGACGATTACCCCTGACGAGTATGAATCTATTATCATTCAACATGAATGCACTTTTCAATCGAATAATAAATACATTGCGATGAACCTTTGATTACGGTTAATTTCAAAGTTCAACACCAGTTATTCGACTACCGGTATAATCAATTAGATATGTCAATGTCTGAAACATATACACTTGAAGAAGTATTATAAGCAGGTAAAACCTACTTGGGTATTACCAAAACACCAAAGCGCTTGGTTACCGACCACTGCATACTTTAAACGACAGCTAAAACTCGACTCAAAATACGAAAGCCATGCTGACAACCGACTGTTGATCCTTATTTGCGAGCATACGCGTGAAATTCAGGGTGAGGCACAACTCTATTCCGCCACAAAACCCACCTCTTGTTTCAATTTCTGGAGCATCGCGTCTTTTTCGTCCAGTTCCCCTTTCAAGTCGGTCACCAATTCCGATTTGTCGTCTCTGAGAGTTAAAAATATTCGATAAGAGCAGATAATTACAGCAGGCATAGACCCGTCTGCATTTGGGTTGCTCAAAATAACCGAATTTCAACAAATCATTGTCTCAATTCCGTTTCCCATGTCTGGTGTCTCAAAAATGTATTCCCAACACTCCCACAAGAACTATTCCGTGCGTCTTACAAGTCGAACCAGGGTATAACCAAGTCACAAGTCGATTTCACTTTTCGAATTTGAACTTGAGTCAAATTGACTAATATGACTTGAGTACAAGTCCAGTCAATATACAAATTCAATCAAGTCAAGTCAAGTCATATTTCATATCTTGAGAAAATGACTCGAGTTGGATTCGAGTCATTACAATCCTCCGTTTAACATTTCCGAACAGAAATATCCACTCACAATTGCTGTTTCGTTTTCCTCAACTTGGCCTTCAAGTCGGCCAACTCGACGGAGAGATGATGCTTTGAAGCCGGCGACATGAAGCTGTCTTTTCTTGTCAACCCAGAGCTGGGACTGCCTTGCTGAGACTGGAAAGCGAATGATACAGACCCCAAACAACTGCCTAATAGCGTGATAACTCACCTGTAGGTAATCTCTCTCCTGAGTGAGCCCTGCCACGATCTGTGGAGAATAGCATTGTGTCATTTCAGGGATGGCATCACCGTTATTGTTTGTTTGTCTCAGGTAGCAGTAAAATGTAGTTGTTTGTTGGGCCCGTGATTATCTTTAATTGCTGGGTTATTACAATTATACAAGGACTATGGAGTATGGGACCTACACTTTTGGTGATAATTGAGAATAGAAGATATGTATTCCGACGGGCATTTTATAGTATTTAACCTTCAGATTTTACTTATAGAAGAGGTTACTAATAAGTTTTTTTTCAAATTCTACTGGCTGCTCGATAAAACTGTTAGGTTGCCTTAAAAAAACGCTGCACACTGGCTCAATTTCAACCTACAAAGGCATTGCTATATACCGTAACTAAAAAGTTTTGGATTTATTGGAATTAACCCAAATTTGTTGTCCAACAATTTCACGGGGTGGCCATTGAAATTTGAAAAAATGTTATGTTTATTTTCATCAAATAAATAGTAGACTTTTTCTAAGTTATATGTTAGAATGACCAAAAATTGTTGTGCAGCTTTATTTTAGGCAACCAAACAAATTTTACAAACGTAGTCAGCAGAATTTGAAAAAAAAAGTTATTTTTAAATAGTCCTGAATATATTTTCGAATACTGTGCCTATTTGCAGGGCCAGTTTGCGTTGGCCGCGATGCCCTGCAATTTCGAATGTAGCGGCCTCCGATTAAGTGCTAAAATTTTGCGACTCCTCGATCAACTTTTTGAATCTTCAGAACTTCATTTTTCTACTCCCGCTTTTGATATGTCTTCAAAATCGCTAATTCTACTTTTACTACAGTAGAAATTTTTGACATTACTTTCACACATCAGCCACGTCGTTACCGGAGGTTACAGTATATAGTCATACTACCGGCACATGATTCATGGCATAGATAAACAATGTCAACAAGTGATATCATGCAGAGTAAACCATCTGACCAAGTCAAAAGGTGAGATATGTTTTCTTTAACGCTGATGCATCAAATCCAATAAGTCTTATAGAGTGTGACCTGACGGTTGGGCAGCTTCTAAATGGGTAAAGACAGCTAGAAGATTTGAGTATCGTAGGTCTGCACTGCATTTTGGTCAAGTCTACAGATTACACGGTACTGGTTTAGGTGCAGCTATCACATTCTAAAGATAAAAAATAAATACACAAATACAAATATTTGAAGAGACTCACGGAGGTACAAAGTTAAACATACAATTGAATAAAATATACATATTGAAATAAACCCAAATAGTATTGTAATTGCAATTAATTGAGAAGAAGAACTGAGAAGAACGAATCACGTTAAACCTACAAATACCGTGCAAACACAAAAATACAATTATAAATATAAATATTCGAGGTCAATCCTGGAGGTAGAGAACTTAATATACAATTGAATAATACTTTCATATTGAAATAAACCCAAATAATTTTGTAATCGTAAGCAATTGAGAACAAGAATTACGAGCATTGCATATCAACAATTGTATCAAAATCAAACAATCAAGGAGAATAGTTGGCTTGAGCTTAATATACCATTTTTAGATTACAG
>ATSW01012563.1:0-11111 GCA_000444245.1 Botryllus schlosseri | reverse complement strand
GTATAAAACCGAAAACCACAAAAATTTCCTATAGTATGAACAAAACTGGTATTGTATAGTGTCAAACAAAGACTTCGGCGGAAATATTGCGATTTCTTTGTAATCACATGTTTTTTTTCTTGATAAACGGAAAGTCGGTGAAGCTATCACTTGAAGATGGTTCGCAAATGTTACAGTTATTTATTTAGTCATTGAAACTATTTGAGACCATCAATGATTTTCCGATTGGGAATCTAAACTCTACGAGTGCATTTGTGTTGTTCGTTTTGTGATGTGAACCCCTAAATTAAACCCCAGGATTGCTAGGGTCAGATGATTTACTTTCCAGTACTGCTACTGCAATAAAATCTGGTAAATTAGCTGTGTTTTGTTCAAAAACTACTGTTGTGTTTTTGGTCCAAACTGGAAATAATCGTATTCAGAGCTCGCCTCTTATGTTAGAATTCGTTCTTACTGTGCAATCAAGATCTGCACAAAGTTTGTTTGATTTTAAACACCATTTGGTAGGGGAAATTTGACACTATCCAACATTATGATTTTGAAACGGTTGGTTATTTGAATTGAAATTCAATCACAACACGGATGGTGAAAGACATATGTCAATGTCTCTGAGTACTGTATGCAATATTTTGTCGTCAGTGTTATTTTGCGTCTTTGTCATGTTATTTAATCACTTCGACCAGCTCTCACAAGCCTTGAGACGCTGTGGCATTCTGGTGGAGTTGAATGTATGTCGACCAAGATTTCACTGGTGTTGTACGGTAGAGGTGGTTGATTTGTGTTTATGATTGATATCTATATATGGTATACTATCGTTAATTACCCATATTTGGAGCTTTCCATTTCAATTCGTACAAGTTGTACGGGTTGTGTGAGCATGTCAGAATGGACTGGCCGAAAATTGGATAATGTGACGTTTCGATTCATCTAATTTTGGGACTGGTTGTATTCCGATTTCTACAAATATATAACAATTCAAGAATTCGATTAGACTATTGAGATAAACTAGCGCTTGAGCTGAATATAAAAATGTGTATTCAGCATTGCTATATATATCGAACTTTGCCTGTTTTCGCATTGATGCTCAAAGTCCATTGAAATAATATGCCTTCAACGCAGCAGTATCGGCACTGTTTTCATTGCAATGAATGAGCCGGGTGGAAAGGCTTAAAATGCCAATTTGACCTTCATTTGGATACTGCTATGACATATTTGCTATTGACACGATTGATGTTGTCAAAATTTTGCTGTTCGTGTACTTTTGTATGTCGAAATTTGCTGAACTAAATTTCTAGCCTTTCCGCCTCTTGTCATTTCATGTTTAAGTTGATGTGAATACTGTTGAATAAAGTTGAACGTAAAACTTCGGGAGTTTTTATGTGAAGTGCAAAAGTGACCTTCATGTAAGGGGGTATCAGTCTTGATGCGGTACAGTAGCAATAGAAACGCAAGAATTGCTGGCTTTGAATTATCCCCGGTTACTGTCAAGCTGGGCGGCGAAGCCATGTCTAGTATGCTCACATTTCAGGATGAAAAACAAGTCTCACAGCCCTATTTATATTAGTGGTGGCAGGCTGTGTTGTAGGTATTTGGTATATTTTATTATCTGGAAAAGAGGACACTTCAGAAATGGCAAAAGTTATGAAAACGGATAATTTGAAAATTTGGACTGGAAATGCTGTTATTACCTAAAAAAGGTCATTTTTTAAAATCGACTCTTGTTAGACGCGCTTTAAGGTTATTTTTTAGTCATTCCTGACGTCGAAATCCAGATTTCCCGACATTTATGGCGTTTTTCAGTTCTGGCTGTCAAAGCTATAAAGGAGGACGAATTGCCAAAAAGGAGTACATTTGGGCGTCCTCGGAGGACATTTTCGATTTCTTGAAAAAGAAGGACGTATGGTAACACTAGACATTTATGTCGTTTGTCTTTCCATAGCCTTTATAAAGGCTATGGTCTTTCTATTCTCTAGGGATCATGTCAGGTTTGGAGCTTGAAAGCACTCAATATCTTCTCGGCTATTCGGGTTTGATCAAAAATATGCATACGGAGAGTCGATGTGACTTTTCTCTGATGTCAGAACACAGTGCGTTGAATTTTTAATCGTCTCAATCAGTCGTCCCAGGGCCCCTGGTCCATCTCGTCCAGCGGTATGTTCTATTTGGTGTTCTACGATAACGACGTCGACGTCAACGCTACGCCACAAATGCTGGTATGGATGATTGCACACTGTGCCCACCACAGGCGGCGCTAATTCCAAGAAAGTTGGTGAATGAAAAGCGACAGAAGGATAATGGCGATGCTTACTACGGAGCGCCTCTTCTTGCCATGTTGTTTCATGTTTTTTCGTAGTGCGTAGTGCAGCTGATGATGGGCGAATTAGTGTGTAGCAGTGTCGTTTTCACTATCGTTAATGGCGTTTTTAGATTTTAATATAGTATTTAAGGCGTACTTTTGGTTATTTTTGAAGACAATATTGCGACATGACATGGTGGTACTCTCTCTCTATATACATACATACACGCTATAGCGTACGGCGTATGATCACGCTACACAGTGGTATGCGTATATCTATATCCAGTCGTGTGGTCACATTGTGTCCGCTTCTCCCGTGCCTGCGCGCCTCTCGCTCAGCAAGAAAGTAGTGAGCGAATCTATAGGGATGAAAGTAATGGATCAATGGACCATACACTGCAGTAAATTATACTCTCATTCTGCCATGTACAGTTATTGTACATGGTCAATTTGAATCTGATTATACACAGTTCATGCGTGGCGCCGTACTTTGTGCATGCGATTAGTGAGACAATCAAGTGAGAACGATGTAAGTAAAAATGTCAAAGTTGAAGAGTATACAAGAGTAACCCACCAGTGGACTGAATGCGCGTAAATGAATATTATGTAGCTTTAGATTTATTAATTTTAATAATTTATAGAGAGAAATATAGATTACATTCCTAAACACTCTGTAACTGCATGATAACATGACTGATTCGAATCGAAGTGTTGAGCTTGGAATCGACTATACGGTATATAATGAAATTACCTAAAAAGGTTGACCAAATGACTGTACTCGACTCGGGTGCAGATGCTTTATTTGTGTTGCCAATTCCGTACATTCACCCTGTCGTGTCCCAGTATGTTACTGTCTGCATCTAAAACAGTGGACTGAGTAAAGAGTGTGATGTGAGTGATGTAATTTGTCGCTTCTTCGGTTTTCCCAGACATTGCTTGGTGACTGTCAGCATAACTACTTCTCATTTAAATCATAATCGCAATATGGAAGTCTGATAACCAGGGCTCTGGCTGTGGAGTCGAAGTTTCGCTAATTTTTCTTGAATGGAGTTGTGAGTCGCAGAAATATTTTGAAACCCCGCATTTGAGTTGAGTACAGGAAGCACAAGCTGGAATCTAAGACGGAATTTGTTAAAATGCTATACTTCGATATGAAGTGAACTGCTTCAGAATGTTTGTAAAAATCGCCAGTTTATTAAAATGGGATTTGCATGTATCGTAAAAGCTGCAAAAAAGTTATTACTGTTATTAGTAACTTATTGTTGAAATCATATTTTCCTGCAATTCAAGTGCATGGACAAATTTCAAGATGTATCTTTGCGTCTAACGCAAAATTTCTTGTCGAGTCGCTAATTCGTGTTGTCTTAAAAACTATGCATTATTACCGTTGAAGAGCAGTTACATCGCCTGGTTGCTGTGACAATATAACTCGTTACATTGATGCAAATCCATTTAGTCAACCAACCACGAGGTGGGAAGGATTTTCACTTTTTTAGAATTTTCCTCCAGTATTGCAAGTCTGAAAATTTTTAAAAAGTGTCCTTTTCAGATTCCTGAAATATGGTAACCCTAATTAACCGCACAAATAATTCATACCATTTCATGTGAATTGCTCTCGTCGGGTTTCTGCAGATTGGGATCAATTCAGTTCTTGAACCGATTTGATATCTCCAAATCGTCTGCTGAGATAGTGTAGCAATCGTGTTGTGCTGAAATGGTTATGACCAATAAACCTCCGACCTTGTGCGATATTATCGTCATAACTGTAGCCAGCCCCACTCAGGTCCGCATTTGAAACAGCATTTGAAGCTAAATTCTGTAATCGGAGAAGTGCCTGATCCTGCCTACGCTGCTAACACTAATAATGGTTTCGAATAAACATTATTAACGTATTTAATTTTTATCAGTGAACTTTACTACTATAGTTCGGAACGTTCACTTAACTTTCAAAGTACACAGAAACTTTTCGCAGACCGGCATCAGTCCGCGGACCAGCGGTTAAAGACCGCTGATGTATAGGAGCCACCTAAGAAGCCTTGTAATTTCCCCACTATTCCGTTTATGTATTTCTAATGAATTTTACCAGACAGGTAGTACGATATTGTAGTTTATGTTCATACAGCATAATTTTACTTAAATTTACATCCGTTACATATTCATCGAAGCCGCCATGATAATAAACAATCGGCTATCATTGCTCTTTGTTTTCTCTCCATACCTCTGTGTCGGCACTGCAATGTAATTTCTAGAATTGCTTTTGCAGATATAGTGAGGTTATGATCATGGAGCGTTGTTCTCTTGAGCAGAATGCCTCCTAAGCTAGCCCCAAGCAAAAAGAATAGTGGAGGAAAGCTGATTCTGAAAAAAAGTCTTCAACAGCCTTATACATTATCCTGGTGAGTGGGATGTGCATCACTGTCGTACAGAAATCAATTATTTGTCAGTTAGTGCAATTTGCAATGCAATTGATTCCGAGAACCTAGCTACACAATTTCTTATAAAGGCGAGTAATACATAATATATATATGATCAACATGAGGAACTTGAAAATATTGAATTTATGTGATGAATTGAAGGACTTATATTGATTCAATCGACGATGATAGTGCGTTTTTTAATATCAATTGTAAAAATGTTGGTACTGGGTCGCTGGTATATGCCTAGTATACAAACCAGCGTCAGTTAATCAGTTATTTTGTGCAAAAATCAGCTTTGGTTATGAGCTATCAATTGAATGAAAATGAATGACTTGAGCTTCTTAAATCTAAATGATTTGTTTCCACTCGGGTATAAGACTGTAACATTTTTACCAAATCTGCTTGGAGAGCAGGCTTGTTGTAAATTACTTCCAATACAACTAGCTAGTTGCATTTTTTAATTATGGGGGATGCCGTCACACATTGCAAAGACAACTTATCGCACCAGACGCACCACATCTCCTTAACTGGGACCTATAATGTTTCGTCCCTTATCATATCCTATCAGAAATAGTACTCACCTGTATTGAATTTGGGCACTTATAATTTTGTGAACATGGTTCTTCGTATTTTTATCTTTGAAATTTCACTATTCCTATTTTTACAGCAATGACCTATATTTGATGTGAATGGGAATCTTGATCGTACAAGGGAAATATTTGAGCAGTACATGTGCTGGAAATATATTCAACCTCATGCTCTCTGTTATCTGTATATTGATATATTGCTCCATTTCCAGGCCATCACTGCCGAAAGGCGTCAATTCCTTCATCCTGAAAGAGCTTGTAGAGTAAGTGTTCGAGTGTTGTAGCATGTCGTATGGGTGTAATCCATGTATTCCTATATCTATTGTCTATCTGAATAGTTGAAGGCCTTTCAAGATTGTGTCAGCTATTTGTCTACCAAATGACATTCAAGTTTGTAATTTGTGGCCATGATATGAATGGGTTCAGATTTAAACTCTTTCATATCTTCACTGAAATGCATGGTGAATTTCCTTTCCCTCTATCTCGGTATCATTCCCAACTCTTACTTTCATGCAGTATTTAGCATCAAAGTCAATGACAGTTTCTCTAAACTGGTGGGATGTTGTCAACTATCATAAAGTAGGATTAATGGGGTACATTGTGTGTTCTATATTGTTAATAAATTTCTCTCGAATTTGGAAAGTGAGTCAGGTCACTTCATGTACCTGATGAGCTTCTTGTAATGTGTTGTCGCTCACAAGGAGCGTAGCCTGTAGATTACAAGCTGCAGAAATGAAAGCACCTAGTGTTATATCCTTGAAAGAATCCAGTAAGCTGTTTGGATAATTGCTATTTCATATGTTTGATACTAAGGTAATCATTTTCTGTCATTCTGGTGGGAATGCTGTAAAATTGACCTGGCCAATGCACACACCAATGCTGCTTTTTACGTGGTATTCATGTATGTGATTTGTGTTGATTTTGACTGCAAATATGATAACAATATTTAAGAATGCGTCTGGTTTAATTATTTTCATCTCGCATTTTAATGCTACATACAGGATGCACCACTTCCGGCGGACCTAAAAATTGCATCTGAATATGTAACAATAACTTTGTAATATCAAATATGGGCAGGTATATTTCACATATGAACTCGCACGAGGCACGACGTTCATAAATACGAAATGCGGTGTTTACTACACAGGAACTTGACTCATATATTTTACCACCTGTCGACTCTCAGTTCCGTAACAATGGCGCTCCTGCATCTGCAACTGACGCCCGGTATGGGAATAACGTCCTTGAAATAAAGAGTCTTTCACTTCGATTCAGGTATTTGAAGCAGCATCCCGAGTTGAAGAAAGTGAAATCTGCAGGAAAACGTAAGAGAGAAGAAACGCTGTCAGAATCGGAAACACAAGCAAAATCTTTCAAGTAGGTTATGCGAAGGAATTTTTCTTTTTTGACTTGTTTCAAGTTGTGGCCAGGTCACCAGCTTGTTCCCTTTTCTTGCAGTGTCATTCGTACGATCTAATCCAAACTAAGCACTATGGTACTTGCCTGAGTAAAGCGAGTCATTGGTAGGACTGGCAATGTTGTTCTCACTGTGGAAAGGGTTTTAGCAAAATCTAATCGGCTACTGCAGTTGTGATGGTCTTGTGAGCTGATATTGTCTTTGCGATCCATAAACGGAAAGGTCATGATTCAACTCTCTTTTCCAAACTTTTGAACTTTGCGAGATGGTTCCAGAGATTGTGCAGTGCTCAATAGTACAATTTCGATTGGGCTCAAGTTTGATGATGGTCTTGATAAATCAGATTACATCTTTTGATTTTCTCTGGAGGTGGATTTGGATGAGAGGACCAGAATTTTTTTAAAGGTTATCTATGTATTCGTTGTGACATATAATAACCTAGCTGGCGAATCACGCATCCATGATGTTATCACAAAACATGGATCAACTAGTAGTAGCCTACATGGTGTACTTCATAATTGGTCAAGTTTGGCAACAATCTCCTAGTAGCAACAAAAGCATTTTGTATTCGAGGAGCAGAAAATATCTCGTCAAATGTATGGCGCGCATGAACATTCATATAACACTAACTCAATGGAACCAATGACTTCCTGGCAGTTCTCTCATTGACTTGGGACACAATATGCTTTCCCTTTATCCAACGGAACCAATCCTATACCTCTCTTGTCATCTTGCGAGATAGTGTCATCATCTGTTATTATTTTTGAGAAATTGTTATGTTGATTTTTACTGTTACTTACCAAGCTCACCGCGCCTATATTATGATTCAAGAAATGCCGTACCTGTATTTAAAATAATCTCTGAACACAGAAATATATTTTTGAATAACGTGAACTTGTTTTTATACATCCAGTATTAGTCCTTCACTGAAGTATTCAGAATGGCACTAATTGCTGCTATAAATCTAATGTGGTTTCTTCAAGGTGTCGGTCCTATGATCGTTTCAATTCAGCTGAGTAGTGATTAAGACGAACAGCACTAATCCACAAAGTTATCTGCGATATCTGAACCACTGATTACAGCGGCAGTCAATAATATTACGGCTGCTCGAACTTTGATCATACATCTTTCTCGAATTAATCTGAAAACGTTTCCTTGCGTTTTAGATCACCGATTGTTTCCGGAATCAACATCGTCACAAAAAAGTTAGAACGTGGAGAGCTGGACTTGGTTTTAGTTTGTAAGAGCGCGAAACCGGCTTTGTTGACTCAGCATCTAATTCCTTTGTCGGCTACAAGATATACTCCAGCCGCTAGCGTTGCCGGGCTCAGCGAAAAGCTATCGTTCGAACTCAATTTGAAATCGGTGTTGGCCGTCGGCATCAGCGCGAAAGACTGCCCCGAGATTAGTAAATTAATTACGAAAATTACAGAAAAACTGCCTCCAATTGAGGTACCTTGGCTGCCTGGCATACCGACAGTTGGAGATTCAGAGCTTGCTGAGTCAGAGCATGGGAAGCACAGCGGCTCGTTTAATCTGAGACGTGGAGATTCTTTCTTACCTACAACAGTTTGCGTTAACAAAAGCGCCTCTGGGAACAAACGGAAGATATCGCGCGCTGCAAAGGCCGAGAATGACGGACACGCGGCGTAGAGTCAAGGTCTACACCCTCAATGAGGACAAGCAGTGGGACGACAAGGGCACGGGGCACGTGTCGTACACGTTGGACGCGCGTGTTCACAGCACGACGTTGATCGTACGCGCAGAGCAGGACGGCTCGACTTTGCTGGAGTCTAAAATCTTGCCGGACACGGCGTATCAGAAACAGCAGGAGACTCTCATCGTCTGGTCGGAGAGCGACAACACGGACTTGGCTTTGAGCTTTCAAGAGAAGCCGGGGTGCGACGAGATATGGGAAAGGATTTGTCAGGTACGTTTGTGCCGATAAAATATTCCAAATACTTTTGGTTGATGTTGTGTCTGAAATCTCTTCCACGGTAATGGTGTTCCCATGGTCGTCGACATATATAAGGTTATAAGCGTCCGACACAAGCACGTGTCGGTTCAAGTTGAGGTTTGAGTTTTAGTAAGGGTTTATTTCAGGGTTATGGTTAGTTTTGGGATTATTAAGTCACATGCTCAACTGTCGTTTTTCACTATGCCGCATACTCGACTGTCGGGCATACCTGGTCGAGAAAATGGGGAGTATGAACATTTTCCAAATTCCCCAAGGTTGCATCGATTTATTTGGGTCAAGTACGTGTTTAAATGCCGATAAAACAAGGATAAGGTAAGTTTCCTGGTGTTGACGAACTGGCAGACATGGTATAAGCCGGTGTAAGCTCCACTCTCTCGCGTCACATACACATTGAAAAATCTGATTCATCAACACATCGGATTGGGTATTTCAGAGCTCCGATCCCGGCTTGTTCAGTAAGGTGATTAATTAAAAAATCAAAGTCTACACGTTTGCTACCCCCAGAATAAAGGCGGACGACCTGTCCGAGAGTCGCCACTCCCTGGTTCCCAACTAAATGGCTACGCTATCGAGGAGTCGTGTCACTAAATATCGTGTATTGCGTGCAGGTTCAAGGCAAAGACCCGTCAGTCAACATAACGCAAGACGTCACCGATGACGCTGAGGATGAAACCGGGATGGACGGCGGGTCTGATCTTGGTCTCAGCTCTAACGAGCCCGTCGAGCTGCCGCCCTGCGAGTTGAACCGGCTTGAAGAGATCGAAAACATCTTCAATTCGTGCCTGCCCAACATGGCCCGTCGTGAAAAGCTTGCCGTCGCAGTCGAGAGCGCCGACTACATACCCAAGCTGCTGTCGCTGTTCAGCATGAACGAGGACCTCGAAAATATCGAGGGGCTGCATCACCTGCACGAGATTTTCAAAGTGCTCTTCATGCTGAACAAGAACGGCATATTTGAGATGCTGTTCAGCGAGAAGAACATCGTCAACACGATCGGGTGTCTGGAGTATGACCCGGCGCTGCCCGAACGGCGGCGTCACCGGGAGTACCTGACCAGGGAGGCGAAGTTCAAGGAGGTGCTCCCGATCACTAATTTGGAGCTGAAGAAGAAGATTCATCAGACTTTCCGCGTGCAGTACATTCAGGATATCATCCTGCCGACGCCGTCGGTTTTCGAGGAGAACCTGCTTTCTACTTTGAATTCTTTCATCTTTTTCAACAAGGTGAGTGTGATTGTCGAAGGGTTGTTGTCGACGTGACGTATTGTACGCGCAGATCAGCGTTCATTGGACTGGTAGCAGTGAATTTGTTATTTTCTAATCGAAAAATCCTGCAGATTTTCAAATCCACATTCTGAAATCATGTCCAGCGTTGACTTTTAAATTCATGAAACAGTGGTGGCCCGGAGACGGAAAATGATCTCCTGAATCCAGTCCAGAAAAGATCGTTGATCCAAATTTGACTAAAATTTTCAAATCCTATTTTTCAACTTCAAACCAGTCGGTGGCGTACACCATGTTTTATGTGTGGTTTCGAGCGGCCGTGAGTTCCTGTCACTTGTCCGACATCCTGCTTTAAGTGGCTAATCTGCATTTTTTGTCGTTTTCCGGCCGTCGTTTTGGGCTCTGTGTATTCCAGGATTGTGATGACTCGAGAAGTTTCGCAAAATTCAGAAACGACTTGAGTCAATCTGTGTATTGACTCGACATGGACTCGAGTCATTGGGCATGACTTGAGATTCAGGCGGCCATGGCCGACATTTCATTTTAATTTCAAAGAATAGTAAAGTTACCACACTATTATGATTTCGTCTATTGGTACTGGTACGGTTGGGTACTTGAAAATGCGACCAGAAACTGCTAAAAGTGAGGAAAATTAGTATAATATCAATGCGAACCATTCGATGTCACCGAACAGGGTTATATAAAGTGGGTTAACAAGATTTTAACTGGAAACTGAGCAGTCAACACAATGACTTGGACTCGAACTCAACCCTCTGATCGCTAACTTGGACTCATACTTGACACGGTGGTGAATCGAAAATGACGCCACTTGACTCGAGTCGAAACTATAAAAGTGAGATTGACTCGTGACTCGGGGCCTTGCCACTTGGTTACAGCCCCGGTGTATTCAATTTGATAGCTACCGATATCTTTACCGTGTCAAAAATTGGCGAGCCTAAGATGCCGTTTCTCGTCCGACGTCTAATCGCCGCTCGTTCCCAGGTCGAGATTGTCAGCACGGTCCAAGAGGACGAAACCTTCCTCCGCACACTGTTCGAGCAGCTCAAAGACGAGTCCCAGACGGACGCTCGCCGCACCGAGCTGGCCGGCTTCCTACGCGAACTGTGCAATTTCTCCCAGTCGCTGCAGCTCGCCAACCGCGAGGACTACTTTCGGACTATCTCCGAGCTCGG